>CAJQZJ010009351.1:6466192-6492540 GCA_907164525.1 Lophiomys imhausi | reverse complement strand
TGTGTGTGTGTGTGTGTGTGTGTGTGTGTGTGTGTGTGTGTGTGTGTTATGTGCTTGGGAACATCTAAAGTCTCTTTCTTGCACAGCTTCTTGTAGGAACTGGACAGCTTTATGGCCATCATGAGATACAGACAGAAAACATTTTCATGTTACAACTAAGATAACTGTCACCCTTATGAGAAAAGAATTTATAAGTTACTGCACATTACATAATGCCCTTGACCTTTCACCTCAGTCCAGTGCTTTCTACCTACCCTAGCTACCCCCATGTAAGTATGAAGGCAATTCTAAAAATGTCTGCCAACCTCTTGTCTCTGGAGTTGTCCTTACCCTTTCTCATAAAGGCTCATCAGCTTTGAGAAGATGGGAACTAATACTGTTTTGTTTCCTTCTCTGAATAGCCCACTGCAGTGATTTGCTCTTCCAGATATGTATGGAATAGTAGTGTGTAAAGTTTATACATCTTGTTCTAGGACTAACATGTATCAGCATAAACTTAGTGGCTTTAAATAGTGGATACTGATTCCTTTAATTCTGGAGAATGGAGATCCCAAAGTGAAGACCTGTACACCTTCTAAAGGACCTAAGACTCTTTCATTGTCACTCCTCCCTCTGATGTTCTTAGTTTGGCACTCTTTGGCTTGGAGTTGTATAACTCCAACTGATATGCCCCCTCAGTCTCAGGTCATCTCATGAGCTTCTCTCCTATGTGCCTTGGCTCCTCTTCATCTGGTTGATCCCCTTCTATTTCATTCTTATTAAGGCCTATCATTTTACTTAGAGCACTCTGGGTCATTTATCATGATTCAAGCACACACACACACACACACACACACACACACACACACACACATGCATGCATGCATGTACATACGTTCACATATACACACTCATATACACCCACACACTCACACATATAAACACAAGCATGCACACATGCACTCAAACACACACACACTCACATACATACACACATACACACACAGACACACTTACACAAATACACACTTGTATGCACACAAACACATATACACACTCACATACACACGCATTCACACACACAGACAACACACACACAAAAACACACTCACACCTACATACACATACTCACACACACATACACACATGCTTGCACACATGTGGAGGGGGCACCACTGTTCAGTCAGCTCATTGATGATGAGGATGATAATAGAAAAAGCACAGTACATCATTTGCTGGCCCTAAAATAATAGAAATGGAGAAGAATACTAAGTTTTTTTGTTTTTGTTTTTTTTTTCTTGCTGTGACCAAATCATTGATACAATAAACTACTTAGGAAAGATTTTTTCTAGCTCACAGTTTCAGACATTGGTCTATAATGGCAGAGAAGGCCTGCTGGCTAGAATGAGCCCTAGAGCTCCTCACATCACAGCAGCAGATGGGAAGCAGAAAGCTCAAGGCAGATTCAGAACAGAATGCAACACATGAAAGTTTTCCCCTAGTCACTGGCTTCTACCAGCCTTTTCTGCCATCTCAGCGGTTCCACAGCCCCTACAAAAACCCACCAGTATCTGGAGACTGAGTGTGGGAGACATTTCATAGTCACACACTGATGGGAAGCAATCCTCATTGGTCACTCATATTTCAATGTGTTCAGCAAGCAAATCTTGTGTCCCTTTGTTCTGGGCATCCCCTCCACCCTTTCTATGGATATTTAGGTAACAAATCAGCCTTAGAAAATAGAGATAGTGTCTCCTTTCAAAGCAGTCACAGATATGGTCACTTCTCCTTCTGAAGATTTGGTTCCACGTAACTTCTGCCTTGCTACTGGGTTGTAAGATGGTATGGTCATGAAAAACAACATGGTGAGCCTTTGAAATTTTAAACATAGCATTACCAGCAATTCCATCTAAATGGACTGAAATGGGCTCTAAAGACATATTTATGCACCAACACTTATTGTGCCATTGTTAATAATGCCCAAGAAGTCTATAAGGCTACCCAAGTGATCTGAACTTAAGTCCTCACACTTGAGAAAGTACTTTACCCACTGAATCATCTCCCTAGCCCCTGGGGACTCTTATAGCCCTACTGAGGTGGACTCTTAGGAAGGAAAGATAATTCTCACCTTGAACCTTTGCACTCTTCTTTTTTTTTTTTTTTTTTTTTTTTTTGGTTTTTCGAGACAGGGTTTCTCTGTGTATCCTTGGCTGTCCTGGACTCACTTTGTAGACCAGGCTGGCCTCGAACTCACAAAGATCCGCCTGCCTCTGCCTCCCAAGTGCTGGGATTAAAGGCATGCGCCACCACCGCCCGGCTCCTTTGCACTCTTCTAATGACTTGCAGTACTCTAAGCTGGATGGGAGAGAGGACTACAGGTCTCTGGAGAGGACTTATCACCTTTTAGGTGGTCTTTCAGACATGGATGGTCAGTACCTCTTCCGCCCAGCTTTGGGGGTGAAGCCTCAATTCCAAAACAGCCTGCAATCTCTCATTAACATCTTCTTCTCCAAATAATGCTGCAGTGCATGTCTTTGCAGCTCTTCCAGAGTATTGTCTCTCTTACCAAGGGAGTTTGGTCCTGGGACAGCATCCTGATCTCCTGTAGATACTGAAATTCATGGATGCTCAGATTCCTTGTATCAGTGGTTCTTAAACTCCCTAATGCTGTGACCCTTTAATACAGTTCTTTATGTTGTGGTGTTCCCCACCCATAAAATTATTTCATTGGTACTTCATAACTGTAATTTTGCTACTGTTATTAATCATATTGTAAATATAGGATATCTAATATGTGGCCCCCCAAACAGGGTGTGATCCATAGGTTGAAAACCACTGCCTTACATGAAATGATATAGTATTTGCATATAACTCATGAACATCTGCCCCTATCCTTTAAGCTATCTCTATGTGACTTATGCCAATACAATGCAAATAATAGCTGTTATATCCTATTACTCTAAGAATGAGAAGAAAAAAAGTCTGTCCATGTTCAGTACAGACTTGACAACAATAATAAATATTTTCCGGGTCAGGTGTGGTGGCGCACACCTTTAACCCCAGCACTCGGAAGGCGGAGGCAGGCAGATCTCTGTGAGTTCTCGAACTCACAGCCTGGTCTACAAAGTGAGTCCAGGATAGCCAGGGCTCTCTTACACAGAGAAACCCTGTCTCGAAACACCAAAAAACAAACAAACAAAAAAAAAAAAACCAACAGCAACAACAACAAGAAAAAAACAGAAAGAAATATTTTCCATCATTAGTTGATTTAATTCATAGATGTAGAACTCTCAAATTCAGAAGGCTGACCTTATTGACCTTATGTCCAAAGGTAAATTCTCCATAGATGTTGCAAAATTGTTCTCCAAAGAAGGTGCGCTAATTTCTACTTTGACCAGCAGTGTGGAAGCCTATCTACTTTGACCCTACGTGCTCAGCAGCCCCAGTTGCTCGTTCTTCAGCCTTAACCATGGACCATAGCTCTGCTTAAGAAAATCAACTTGCTTAGTAAAAAGACTGGATGAATACATCATTCCAGACAGCTAAAGCTACAAGCCCCTAGCTGTTCTGGGGGAGGGGAAAGGTGGAAGGAAGAAGGAAGAGAAAGAAAGGAAAGATGAGACAATAAATATCTTCAATATGCATCGGAAGTGTTGCACCTGAGTTCGAATTACAGCCTGACCAAGATGAGACTAAGGCAGCGGGTGTCCGCGAACTCTATCTCCTTTGAGTAGACTTGGGCCACTCTGCTCCCTATGTTGAAAGTGAGAGTTGTCCTGTGTCAGCAGTGACACTTTGATTCTGAGATGGTTAATAGTGATTGTCAGCTGGAGGGAATTTAGAATCACCCAGGGATCAGTTTCTGGACCTGTCTCTAAGGGATTGGGCTAATAGAGCTGGGAAGACCCCCTAAATGTGAACAGTACCATTCTATGGACTGGGATCTAGAACTGGAAAAAAATGGAAAAAGACGTACATAAAACATTCTCCTCTCTATGCTTCCTGACTATGGGGAAATGTGATCAACGGCCACACTGTCCCTGCCAGGATGGACTGTGTTTCCTGGAACTGTAAAGCAAAATAGACTCTTCTGTCTTTAAGCTGATTTTGTTAGGTGTTTGTCTCAGCAACCAGACAAGTAACTAATATAGATGTTGTTGGCACAAAAGTGAGACTAACATTGTCTCTATATTACATTTTCACTACTTTGAGACATGCACTTTCTGAAAAAAATATGTCCTCAGAATTAGTAACAAATGGGATCTGAGACATCTTCCGAGCAAATTGTACTTCTGCTGACTCCGTGCCTGCTCACTCAGGGAATCTGACTAGATGTCTGTGTGAACTAATGTGTTAGCATTCTCTAGAGCCTCCTTTTTCAAATGAGTAGGAAGAGCATATGCAAAGAGGATGCATGTTTCCTTATGCTAAGAACTTTTTACACAACTCTTTCTCTTTGAAACTCAGGACCCTTGAGGGGACTGTTAGAATCCCTGCAAATTCTTAGCTAGTCAGAATAAGCACTGTGAAACTCACTGTATACACAAGATTAAGAAAAACTGAATCTGGGGGATGTTTTTTCTGTCACTGTCTTGTTTAGAAAATACTATCACAAAAGTTGACAGAGTGATGGAACGTAACTCATTTATGTCAGTGGACCCAATATAGTAAATATAATGAGTGTAAATGATTTGTTGGGGTAGCACTATCACAGTAGTCAAGACATGGAACCTGTCAACAGATGAATGGATAATGAGAATGTGGTTTACTCATACCATAGTATTTTATTGACCATAAAGAATAATAAAATTGCATCATTTTCAGGAAAATGGATGGAACTAGAAATAGCCATGTTAAGTGAAAACAGCTAGATGCAGAATGATTAGCAAGGCATCTTTTTCTCATATTCAGTGTCTTAGTTATTGTTCTATTACTGTCAGAAAACAGCAGGGCCAAGGCAACTTATACCAGAAATTATTTAATTGAGGGCTCCCTTACAGCTCCAGTGGGTCCATGATCATAATGGTGGAAGACACAGAAGAAGGCAAGCAGGCATGGTGCTAGGAGCAGTAGCTGATGGTTCACAGCTAATTCATTAGTTATAGTGGGAGGGAGGGGGACAGAGACTGGGCCTGGCATGGGCTTTTGAAATGTCAAAGCTCACCCAAGTTACATACCTTCTCCAACAAGGTCACACCTCCTCCAACAAGGCCAAGCCTTTTAATCCTTCCTAACATTCCACCAACTGGGAACCAAATATTAAAACATATGAGCCTGAGGATGCCATTCTCAGGCAAACCATAATATATAGAAACTAGATTGTGTGTGTGTGTGTGTGTGTGTGTGTGTGTGTGTGTGTGTGTGTTATGATTTGAGAGTAGAAAGGGAGCTACATGAAGGGATGAAGGGATCTAAGAGGAGCTGGAAGCAGGAGCAAAATGGTAACAAGAGGAAAAAAAACAGATACCTCATTCTGAGATATTTGCAGACTCTATATTTAAATATATATATATATATGAGTATTGCATATATGTGCTTATATATTACACAAAAGCAGAAAGTGGACCATGTAGATACCAGTAGAAATGGTGAGGGAAATAAGGAAGGGTAGAGGGGAAATATGTGTTGTTTAAAAAAAAATTCCATTCAATTTTACCAAGAAGACTCAGGAGCCAGATGTTGGGATGAAAACCTGCTAGCGCAGAGAGACAGAGAAAGTACCCAGATAATGTTCCAACAACATCCCAGCCAAAAACCCTAAGCTCAAAAGCCCAGAAGAACCTAGAGGAAGATATCTAGAAGGAAAAAAAGAACCCAAAGGAAGAACTCTCTCAAGGAGAAAGAACCGTGAAGGAGAAAACCTCTGAAGGAACCCTGAAAGAAGCTCTGAAGGAAGGAACCCAAAGGAACCCCACTCGTTCTCCACACTGTCTTAAATACCCTCAGCTCAATGTCCCTCCTTTCTGCTTAATCCCTGTCAGCTGGTTTCTTGCTCCACCTCTTGACCTAGGGTTAATTTTATTTATTAATTTATTTATTTATTAATTTATTAATTTATTTCTGTTTACAGAAAACTCTTGGATTAAAGATGTGTGCTTAGAGGTGAGCCACACCATAACCATTTGTTTACAATAAACAGAAAGCTCTAGGATTAAAGACTGAGCCATCCCATAATCACAGATTTTTTGATTCACAAACTCAGGAGTCACAATGTAACCAAATATTCTGTAGCAAACATGAGCAAATTACAATATGATTTACATATATGAAAAATATTATAAAGAATACAGTTATCTTATATGATCACTAAAAAATATAATGGAAGCTGGTGTGTTCACACAAGCCTTTAATCCCAACACTTGGGAGGCAAAGGCAGGCATATCTCTGTGAGTTCAAGGCCAGCCTAGTCTATATAGTGAGTTCCAGAACAGCCAGGGCAACATAGAGAGATCTTATCTCAAACAAACAAAACAACATAATGATGATAAAACAACAGTGGATAGAATGTGGCCCCAGGGTCAGGATCAAAGTCTATATCTGGTTTTACCGGTGATGAACCTATTTTTATCTTAGGTAAGGGATGTAATTTCTCCTAGTTTCAGTTGTCACCTACTATGGGAAATGCTAATAACCACATGAGCTATATAAAAAAGGAGCTGTAGAAATAAAACAAAAAGAACAGAAATACCTTGGAGAAAAAAACATGGTGTTAATATATAATACAAAATAACATTATAATTATATGTAATTTAATTACCAAAGTAATAATTATATAAGTATACTTTATTTATTAAATTATATAATAATGTGTATTAATATAGTATATTATAATACAGTAATTACACATAAAATAGATTGTAAAACTCTTATTAGACAAGTTCTGCTTAATAATTGAAAGGAACATCTTCTAGGGACACTAGAAAATACTGAGCAGACAAGATGGTATGGCTATATGGATTCACAGAGTTTTGAGTGTGGTTAAATTCTTTCATCTTCTTTTACCCTCCATTTTCTCATTGGAAAATAGTGCATGCAAAGTAAATGTAAAACATATTTTCTAACGTGTTTAGAGGAAGTTATAGAGATCTGTTATTTAAGACTGTACTTACAGTTAATGATACCTTATTAAGCACTTTAAAACTGATTAAGTGGCCAATCTTGTTTTGTGTTCTTGTAAAAATTAAAATTTAAAATAGTAATAGTACAAAAATAGTTGTATGAATCACTGAGGATTTAAAAGTAAGCAGTAGTTAGATATTGTTCTTGCTAAAATTTGGTTTTATGGGCTGGGAATGTAGCTGAGTTGATGGAGCGCTTGCTAACATGCACAAAGCTCTGGATTTAATGCCCCAGCGTGGCAGAAAACCTGCTGTGGTGGTATATACACACAATCCTTTGGGTGGAGGCTCAGAGTTAGTCATCCTTGGCTACAAAGCAAACTTCAAGGCCAGTCTGGGATATGTGAGATTGTCCCTCGGGGAACAAAACAACCTCAGAGAAGGGTTTTGTTTTGTTTCTTTCTGGTTTACTTATCTTGCAATAGAAAACAAGGTCGAGATTAGCAAATTACTTCTTTTGCAAGGATTCTGTTATAAACCGACACACCAGGAGCTGATTGATGCCTGTTGCAGGTTCTGCAAATGGCTATTCTGACTGCGGATGGCAGACCCTTCTGGACTACAGTCTATCTTCTCACCACAGTTTAGGTGTGAAGTTTGGCCCGGAGGTCCAAGTTGGAGAACTTCTTCCAGCTTACCTTCTGGAAGCTGGATACTGAACAGTCTGGTTCTGGAGTCAGTAGCAGAGAGCATGTAACCTTAATTGTTAAAGTTCAGACAAAGGGCGTTATTGACTCCTTTGTGAGTTCAGGATTTGATCAGCTGTCTTTTATGTTTTTAGATTTGCTTCAACTGAGAGGCACCCTAGCTCCCTGTGCCACTCGTTTTACTGACATTAGTGTCTCAGATGAAGGCAGCTGAGTGTCTTCCATGCCTCCTCCCTCCTTCATGGTATCTTCAACTTTAAGACAGTCTCCCGAGGGGTGGAGAGTCTGCACAGCAATTAAGAGCACTGCTCTTCCAAAGGACCCAGGTTCAAATCCCAGCATCATGTGGCAGTTCAAAACTTGTGCACGCCTTTAATCCTAGCATTCGGGAGGCAGAGGCAGGCAGGTGGATCTCTGTGAGTTCAAGGCCAGCCTGGTCTACAGAGTGAGTTCCAGGATAGCCAGGGCTACATAGAGAAACTGTCTCAAAAAATCAAAACAACAACAACAACAGGATCCCTGGGGGCTCACCAGCTGGCCAGGCTAGCTTACATGGTTGAATTCCATGTCAGTCAGAGACCCTGTCTCAAAAAAAAAACTGGTACATGGCACACCTGTATGTGCATCTGCACACCTGAACATGGACACATACATTTGTTGTTTTGGCTTTAAAACGTGCTTTCCATCTAAAAATGTTCTATGTCACTGGTTATATTGAGTTCTATCATCCAAACCCACTAGGGCTGCTGTTGTTGGACAAGAGAAAAGAAACAAGCGTGGCAGGAAGAGACAAGCACTGGGAGAGACACAGAGAAGTAAAGAACCTTGTGTGCCCTTGCAGGTGCATGCAGCTGTAGACCAATGGCTGTTCCTCAGAAACGTAAAATCCATATGGTTCAGCGACTCTACTTCTGCTTGCATTGTCCAACAGAACTGAAAGCAACGTCTTGCTTTCACGGTACCCAAAGGGTGGGAGAAACTCCATGTCCACCAATGGATGAGCTCATAAAACCTTCCACACAACAGAGTTTTATTTAGTTTTCAAAAGGAAGGAAAAGCCAACACATGCTTTAATATAAAAGATGTTGAGGCCACTAGATTATGTGAAATAAATCAGTCTAAAAAAAAAGGTGAAGAGTTTATATGACTTTTCTACAGTAATCAAACATATAAGCAAAGGTAAAACGGTAGCTCCCACAGTTGGGTGAGAACATGGAAACGGGGAGTTGCTTAATGGGTGTAGACTTGCAGTTCAGCAAAGGGACAATGTTCTAAATATCAGTAGTGTGAAGTGAAACCAAACTATATGCTTAAAAAATGTTTGACAGTAAATTCGACATTGTATATTCTACGATACTTAAAAACATACTTTAGGGGGCTGGAGAGATGGCTCCCAGAGGTTAAGAGCACTGACTGCTCTTCCAGAGGTCCCAAGTTCAATTCCCAGCAACCACATGGTGGGTTAAAACCTTCCATAATGAAATCTGGTGCCCTCTTCTGGTCTGCAGGTACACCTGCAGTCAGAACATTGTATATGTAATAAAATCTTTAAAAAAAAACATACTTTAAAAACAAATGAACAAGACCAACTACACAATCGTTGGCTTGTAACTCTAATAGAAGATGAGCCAAGTGGAAGGAGAAAGTCCCAAGGGCCACTTTTAACACACTGGAAAACCATATACAGAGGTGTTTTTCCCCTCAACTAAACCTTGGATTTCATCTTCCAGAACCTGTCGCCAGGCTCTGATTCCCCAGGCTCCTGGATGAAGCCAGACAGAAGTAAAGCACTTTGCACACACTGTGAATTTCTGTACATGACGACAGAATTTAGGACTTGCCCTGGGGCTGTCCACAAACTTTTCTCTCCTATTAAAGATTAATATTCAGCTGAGAACGCCTAAATTATATAAGGATTCCATCTAGCACTGTGCAAACGTCTGATGCAGCTCCTTTCCATTCTGAAGGGCAGATGTTCCCTCCTCCTTGTTCTTTTCTGATGTCTACTGGATTCCGATGCCCTCCTCTCTTTATTTCTCCAAGGTTAGTTGCTTTCTCGGTCTTTTTCTTCTTTTTTTTTTTTGAGTTTCTTAGGCAATGTTTCTTGGAAGTTAAAATAAATAAATGTGTGCTATATTTCCTTTGCTTTGGAGTTTGAAAAATGCTTGAACCTGTTCAAGGCATGGGTGGATCTGGGTTTAGAGAGCACCCAGGGACACTCTTGCATCCCAGGATAAGAAACTGCCCCAGGGACACACGGTTAAAACTAGTTTATTTTTATTTTTTTGGTTTTTTGAGACAGGGTTTCTCTGTGTGTCTCTGGCTGTCCTGGACTCACTCTGTAGACCAGGCTGGCCTCGAACTCACAAAGATCCGCCTGCCTCTGCTCCCAAGTGCTGGGATTAAAGGTGTGCGCCACCACCGCCCGGCTAAAACTAGTTTATTAAGAAAGAAATGGTACTGCTGAGAATAGAGTGGGCTGGGGGGTTGAGGGAAAAGCTCCAGAAGCACTGTCCCACAGGCACATGACCCTTCACAGCCATTTACCAGCCTCTCACATATTTGAATATAATATGCTTATTTCTTCCATGCTCTGCAAGTTAAGGGAAAGAAGGGCTTCCTGGCTTTCTTTGCCTACTGGCTTCTTTTATATGTTAATCTTTTGTTGTTTTTTTGTTTGTTTTGTTTTCAGGTTTTTCAAGACAGGGTTTCTCTGTGTATGTTTGACTGTTCTGGACTCACTTTGTAGACCAGGCTGGCCTTGAACTCAGAGATCCACCTGCCTCTGCCTCCCAAGCGCTGGGATTAAAGGAGTGTGCCATCATGCCTGGTTTTATGTTAATCTTGATGTTGATTTCCTCAGTCTCTATTCTGCCACAACCCCCTCTGACAGGTTAAAATGGCTGTTCTCATAGGCTACCCCCTGGGGAGGTCTCTATTGACAGGTTATATATTTATGTCTGTATGTATGTGTATGTATGTTCATAGAGATGAGGGGCAAGAATCTCACTCATCTGTGTCTGCCTTTATTCTAAAGTCTGAATCTAGAGGCCACTTTTGACCCTGTCTCAGAAATAGTTACAATCGTAAAGGGCCACATTGCATTTCTTCCATGTCTGGGTCCGTTTTACACTTTTTCCCAAGAACATCAAACAAATGCTGGACTCTGAAATTGCACTGCAAGTTTTATCTCTTGGTCGTCCTAGCTCGTTTCATTTTTATCCACATATGCCCCCTTGTGTATGTTGCAGGGGTGCTCGTGAGGTAGGGGTGTGTGTGATTTTTCCAGAATTACACTAAAATGTTCAGGTGGTTTTTAAGGACCTCTCCCTCGTTACAGAGTTTTGGTAACTTACTCAGCAACTGCCTTTGTAAAACAGCCTTGCAGACTTCCGGTGGTCTGGAAGGCTCTTTGAACACTTCCTATCTCTGGAAAGCAAAGGACTACTGTGGTAAGCATTTAGCAGCAGTGTGGGTTTCAACTGGGTGCTAACTGGTACCCACGGGAGGGTCTCTTTCCTCTATCTCCAGCCCTTTATTTTCCCTGAGACAAGCTCTCTTAGCTCAAGTTGTCCTTGATCTCCATATGTAGTGGCTTCTGGCCCCAAAGAATTCCTGATCTTTTTACCTCCGCGACTGCCTGGATAACAGGAGTGGACCACCATGGTTGGCTTCCTTCCTCTCGTTTCCTGATAGAGGCCCGAGGTCAACACTGTACTCATTTGCTTGGAGGTCATGACCTTCACTTTGGAGAAAGCAGAATGACCTGCCTGAAACTACCCAATCCCCCGATTTGGATTATTTTCACCATTTCTCACAAAATGTTTGTTCGGTTCTCAGCAGAACCTGTCTAGCCAAAAAACAAAACAACAACAAAAAGCCCAGCTCCAGTAATTTTCTGTTTGGGGCTCTGAGGTGGCTTGCAGCACGCAGGTGAGGAGGTTGGAGCCCTCTGACTCCGGCTTGATAAGCATTAGATACTGAAACATGAAATGGACATTTTTGAAGCACATGTGGGAGAGGAGGCAGAGAGAGGAGCTTCAGGAAATCGCGGGCCTGAGTGGAAAAAAAAAATCCCTGCAGAAGTCGAGAGTATTGAGGCACACAGACTATACAGAATCACGCACCAGTGCTCGCATACGCAGACGCACTGAAATTCGGCCCGCAGGGACCTAGAGATCCCAGGTCCTGCCACGCGCGCATCCCTACGGCCTGGGGCTCGGGCTCCACCGTTCCCCCCACCCCATCCCCCGCCGCCAACTCCACGCCTCAGGTCTCCAGACCGAGCAAGAAGGGAAGGCCATGCGCGCGCCCTCCAGTTGGCTCGGGTGGGCGGAGCCGTGCCGGCCGAGTAGGCCGAGGCGGGCAAGCGAGGTGGGCGGGCCCTCGCTTGCCTAGGCGGAAGCGGGAACACGCGCCGAACGCGGAGGGGGGCTCACCAGCAAAATAGGCGGAAGTAGGAAGGCGAGGTAGGCGGGGCCATGACTGCTGCGGTGGGCGGGAGCGGACGGGCGAGGTGGGGAAGCCGACGAGGTGGGCGGGAGTGGGCACGCCCTGTGGGCGGGTCCCACTCTGACTGAGGCGGGCCGGACAGCATAGACAGGCGGGAGCCGCAGGCGAGTGGGCGGGGCCGTGGCGGCTGTGGTGGGCGGGACCGGCGGGATGGGCGGGGCCGCAGACTCCAGGCTCGGCGCCTGAGGGTGGGCGGCACTAGAGGGAAGCTGCTGGCCGCGCCCGCCCCAGTCGCGCCTCGCTTGCTGCTCGGAGCGCCGCCTCCCCAGCCGTTCGGAGCCGCCGCGATGGCGGAGGACAGCGAGTCTGCGGCCAGCCAGCAGAGTCTAGAGCTGGACGACCAGGACACGTGCGGAATAGACGGAGACAATGAGGAGGAGACGGAACACGCCAAGGGGTAGGGGGCGGCGCGCGGGCGCGGCCGGGCGGGGACCGCGCGCACCTCAGGGCTCCGGCGCCGGCTCGCGACGTGCGGGAGCCCCCTCGACCGCTCCGCTCGGCGGCGGCCTCATCCCGAGACCATTGTGAGGTGCGGGTCTCCGGGCTCTGAGGGAGCGCGCGGTGGTGGGCGAGGCCCGAGGTGGGCGGGGGAAGACTGCGACTCTGGCCGGGGGACCCGCGACGCGGCTGTCACCTGCCGCGCGCCCACCCCCGCCGCCGGCCTGCCTCGCCCAACCACAGCGAGCTGCTCGGGGTGGGAACCCAGCAAGGGCACAGGGCCCTTCCCTTTGTGGTGGCGGCGTCTCGGACCGCCGCTTGCCTCTAGGCATCCTTCTGGTACTTTCTCACCGCCTCCCCCCCACCCTAACCCCCCGAGTCGCCACTAACCCCCTGCGGAGACGAAACCCGCAGAGCCGGTCGCGGGGAGTGTGGGTTAGGGACGCGCCCCTAGCGGTCTCGGGGCTGCTGGCGACGAACTGCGCAAAGTTCTGGTTCCAAGGCTGGGAAAGGGTAGCCTGGGGGGTGGGGGTAGGGATGATGCAGGTCCCCGCCGACGCCTGAGGACATTCAGCCTTGCGCTCCTGAGCGTGCCCGCAGAGCTTTCTAGAGCAGAGGTGACCGGTGGACCGGGTTCCCGCGGCCCCGACCTTATCATAGCGCCTGCAAACCTGGCGTCTCATCTTCAAAGCCAAACGTACTAAGTACTTTTAACACTTGATCGGTTTCTCAGTCTGTGCCTGCCCTCTTTTCTCCCCTGCAGACTTGATTTGTCCTTCTGTTGGAGAGAAGACTGCTTTCTGGTTGAGGCTGGTTATTGAACTTCTGTTTTAGAGGCGGGGATTGGGGGGGGGGTCATTTTAAGTAAAGACCGGTGTCCTCTTGTAGGTGCTGTTTGCCTCAGCCTTTTACCGTGTTGGATCCAAACTATGCGCTGGCACAGAGCCGTTACTGCTGCCCCTTCGAAGTGAGATTCTGCGAACGACGGTGACTGTGTAGAAGTGGGTCAGCCTAAAAACACGATAGGGAAGCCTGAGTCACAGATGGCTTATTTATTCAGTTCATGGAGAGGCTTTCAAGTATTTGTGTTTTTATTCAGCGTTTACTTTAAGCTTTATTGAAGAAAGGGGGCTTTATTGATCTTGAATACGTTATAAAATATTAAATGACAGATAAAAAGAAAAGCTGACTGCATATGTCTCCCCTTGGCAACTTGCTTTTTAATTTTTTTCAGTGAACAGTTCAGTGGCAGCTGCAAGTACTGAATGTTATCATTCAAGTCTAGATTTTTTTTTAACCCAGGAGAGGAAATTCTAGAGAGATTTGAGCCTGAATTCTGTTTATGATTAATAGAAATTTGCCTGAGATAGCTAAATATGAATGTATTTTTGAAACACTACCTCTCTTGCCAGAAATGGGTATCTCTCTTGCCAGAGATGCAAACCAGTGGATAACTCAAGTAACTTGAGCACCTGTTATCTTTCTGGGGAGACCCTGAACTTGTTTCTTTCCAGTTTCTTATTGTTCTGTCTCTGATTGATATTCTAGGTTGAGGATTTAATTAAAGCTTCCTTGCTGGCACAGTTGAGGCTACCCTTGATATAAAGAATTACTCATCTCTGCATCCATTGATCTGAGACTGTCCGAATCCTTGCTACGGGCTGTTTGAAGTTCCTAGAAGAGCATCCAAAGTCATTTTCGGGCACTCTTCAGAGGTTTCCAGATTTATACATCAACACTTTCATTATATGTTAGGATGCTTAATCAAAATGTAGAGCTACCCAGTGGATTGGGTTGTTTTAACCAGAAATAAGCAATGTGATAACTTGTAGTTTGAAAAGATTAGTATAATGGATTTATTGTTATGTTAATATGTGAAGATTAGTAAAACTCAAGTTGCTGGTCTTGTTGAACTTTTTTGCTTTTCTTTTTTGACTTCAATTTAGACAGTACAATTTAAGGAAGTCATCTTGTTTTATTTGGCTCATGATTGATAGTGCTTTGTAGAAACCCAAGTTTTCTTTAAGCAGCTCAAATTTGTCAGTGTTAAAATATGGAAAACTTTTCCTTCCTCACTTGGCCTCTTCATTCTCCACTAGTTTAAATAAACAACAAATAATGACCCTTTGGAGAATGAGTAGATAATGTTTTACCCCTAATAGGCAAAATATTACTTCTGAGCCAGTAGGCAATGGTCAGTACATGGAGCAGTAATTTGTTCAGTGGCTCCCCCGTGGCCTGAAAGGATTAATATACACCCAACATTAAGTATAATGCATTTATGAGTTGTTTTAGCTTACTGTGTTGAAAGTACAGGTTTAAATAAAGGAAAAATACCCAATAAGATATTACTATGTTTTTTGTAGAGTTATTTTTATTGATTTTTATTTCATTTTAAGGGTAATGTTGGAAGCCCATAAACAAAATGTGACGTTTTATGTTTAATTTAAAGCAATAGCATAAGTATTATAAAATACTTGAATGTCACTGTTTTCATGTTTTATTTTTATGAGAAGTATGTACTTTAACTGTTTGGTCCACCAAATATGATAGCAGCATACCACTCTAAAAATTATATGAAGTCTCAGAACAGTGACAAAGGGAGAGATTGTCAGTTTTAACTAGTGAGATGATTGCTCAAACAATGTAGTTTTATTATTTTCAAATAATATATGGAAAATTAGAAGATAAAGTAAATAGGTCTCAGTAAAGAACTTGAGGAAACTTGACAACTTCCAGGCAGATGAAAAGTCCAAACTGAAGATTTCATTTCTGTCCTGGGTGGCAGTGGGAGGAAAGAAGTTATCTGCAAGATAACTTTGCTAGAAACTTGCAAACCTGGGTGTCAGCTACAGAGGTAATCCAAGGTCATTCTTCATTCGTTCTGCTATCCCAGTCTCTGCAGGGATTTGGTAAAATTGTTGGAGATGGGGCACAATGTTAGGTCCACTAAAACTCAAGGTCTTCTTGCCCCATTAAGGTGTGTTTTCTCCATTTGTAAACTACATCCTAGAGAATTCCTTAGCTTCATCCTACACTGAGCACTGTTTTAGTTAGCTTTTTAACCACTGTGACAAATACCTGGGAGAAACTGTTTAAAGAATGATTGATTTTTGACTCACAATTTCAGGGCTTTCTGGCCACCATGGTCTGTTCAGTGTTTTGGGACTGTAATGGGACAGAAGCCCAGCATAGAATGATTTAAGGAGTAAAATTGCTCACCTTGTAGCTATCAGGAATAGGGGTTGAGGTGGTACAGGGATGCATTTCCCTGGTAGATCAATTACTGTGCATACTGCTCTGGGTTTGATCCCTGATACCATAAAAATTTTAGCCAATTGTGGTGGCACATGCCTCTAACCCTAGCCTTAGGAAGCTGAGGAGAACTTGAGTTTGAGACTAGCCTGGGCTCCATAGCCAGACATGGTCTCCAAAAAAACAATACAAAAACAAAAAACTTGAGACAAAATAAAAAATGTTGTTTTTGTTCATTTAAAAATCTTTGAGAATGTTGTTTTTGTTAATTTAAAAGTCTTTGAGTATATTCACAGGAGTACTATAGCTAATTCATATAGTAATGAAGTAGCTCTGTTTCTGCTTTTTATTACTATTAGAAACCTCTATACTGATTTTCTTACTGGTTACGCTAATTTACATCCCTGCCAGCAACATTCAAGGGCTGCCTTTCCCCTACCATTTGTTGGTGTTTGCTGTTTTTTTTTTTTTTTTTGTTTTTAGAGACCGGGTTTCTCTTTGTAGCCCTGGCTGTCCTGGACCCACTGTTGTAGACCTGGCTGGCCTTGAACTCACAGAGATCCGCCTGCTTTCTGCCTTCCAAGTACTGAGATTAAAGGTGTGTGCCACCATGCCTGGCGGTGTTTGCTTTTTTAATGATAGCCTCTCACACTGGGGACAAGATAGAATTTCAATGTTTTAATTTCTATTTCCTAATGGCCAAGAATGCTGAACTTTTTTTTTTAATATTTATTGGCTTAAAAAAAAAGGCCGGGTGTGAGGTCGCACGTCTTTAATCCCAGCACTTGGGAAGCAGAGGCAAGGCGGATCATTGTGAGTTCAAGGCCAGCCTGGTCTACAAAGTGAGTCCAGGACAGTCAGAGCTATTACACAGAGAGACCCTGTCTCGAAAAACAAAAGCAAACAAACAAATATATATATATATATATATATATAGCTGTTTGAATTTCATCTTTTGACAGTTGCCATTTCATTTCCTTTGCCCCTTTACTGACTGGATTGTTTGGTTTCTTGGTGATCCTTTCTTTATGAAGTCTAGATACTTCTGTCAGATGCATAGCTAGCAAAGGATTTGCTTTTACCATAAGTTGTTACTTTTGCCAACTCTTGCTGTCATTTCATGTACTTCTAGAAAGTCCCTGCCTTGCCATTGTCTTAAGTGCTTCCCTTATGTTTCCCTCTAGAAATTTCAAAGTTTCTATCTTTTGTTTTTGGTTTTTGGAGACAGGATTTCTCTGTCCTTGGGTATCCTGGACTCACTTTGTAGACCAGGCTAGCCTTGAACTCACAGAGATCCGCCTGCTTTCTGCCTTCCAAGTACTGAGATTAAAGGTGTGTGCCACCATGCCCAATCAACATAAGTAAGATCATTCTTTGTGGTTCATTGGCTGCCTTGTGTTTTTCACCATGAAAATTGCTAACACACTCTGAGGCAGAGAAATACCTAGTGTAGTAGTCATTATTTATTCACATGGATCTGCTGGGCACTTGAATGTGGCTAGAGTGACTGAGGAACTAAGATTTAAATTTCATTTCATTTAAATTAACTCATTTGCTTTTTTAATGATAGCCTCTCACACTGGGGACTCGCTTTGTAGACCAGGCTGGCCTTGAACTCACAATGATCTGCCTTGCCTGCCTCTGCCTCCCAAGAGCTGGGATTAAAGATGTGCGCCATCATGCCTGGCAATTACAGACAGCTGTGTACTGCCATGTGGGTGCTGGGATTTGAACTCTGATCCTTTGGAAGAGCACCCAGTGCTCTTAACCATAGAGCCATCTCTCCAGCACCCAAAGTTTCAATCTTATATTAAGATTTTAATCGATTTTTCCCCCAGAGTGAGAGGTACGGATCTAGTTTTGTTCCTTTACATGTGGATATCCACTTTTGCTACTACCATTAATTAAAGAAGCTGACTTTTCTTCAAAATAGGCTTTTGGCATCTTTGTTAAAAATGAGGTGCCTGTCATGGTTGGGTTTATTCCATATCCACTATCTATTCCACTGATCTACACATTTGTTTCTGTGCCAGCATGCTGTTTTTGTTATGGCCTTTAGTGCATTTTAAAATGACGTACTTCCACCATTGTACTTTTTGCTCAGTCTTGCTTTGGCTATTCAGTGTCCTTTGTGCTTCCATATGCATTTTTGGATTTTTGTTGTATCTATGAAAAATGTTGGAATTTTGACAGTAATTGTATTCAATTTGTACACTGCTCTTAGTAATACACTTTAAGAATTATTTTATTAGAAAAATAGAAGGCCCTATGTCACAAAAATCAAATTTTAGGTGTTCTTTTGTTTGTTTTGTTTTTTAGATAGGGTCTCAAGCTCAATCTAGGCCAGTCTAGCCTGAATTCACTGTGTATTCTGGGCTGAGCTCCTCCTCCCTCAAGCTTTCCCATGTTAGGATTACAGGTACGAGCTGCTACATACCTTGGATTAAGAAAAAAAAGTAATAAAACAGCCTTTCTTAATAGGATTTTACCCATATATTACAGCACAATTATGCTACAGCCAATGCATCAAAGTGAATAGGAACATAGTCTTTTTTACCTGTCCATGAGACACTTTGCCCTAGTGGTGCTGCCTTATAGGCCCCCAGTTTATGAGGAGGCTCTTGGCCCTCATATGACTGCTGAACTGGGGCAGGGGACTAATATGTAGGGACACTCCACTCTGGAGAAGTGGGTTGGAAGGGATAGGGGGTGGAGGGTGGGAAAAGAGGGTATTATGATGGAGATGTACCTGAAGTAATACATAAACATTAAAAAAAAAAAAAAACCCTTTCTTATACCACATTCAGTTGGAGGAAAAGTGCTGAAGATAAAGTAGTGTCTCTATATATTTATTGTCGGAATTGACTATGACCACTTCCCTTAGTCAACTGCATAAAATCAAAGAGAAAATCCAGAAACTTACTGTAACTGAATTTTGTTTTAGGAAATTTAAGGGATAATTCAAAGCTGTTCATTCTGAAATGTGATCTACTGTCAAATGTATAAATCTAAATAGAAAGACTTATTAACAGCCCTGGCCCAAGGGATCCCCCTCGTTCAAGAAATAACTTAAAACAGTGATAAAATATCAATGGAGACTTGCATCTGAGATGGTGACATCACCTTTGGCCCAGAACAGACTTTCCCCAGAGACTGGCTGAAATTCAGAGTTTCTAAGGACAGCATACACACTTTGCCATGTTTGTTAATCACCATCAATGTATATCACTTTAATAGGGTAAAGCTGTTCAGGTTCAAAAAAGAACAATTGGTTTGTCATCATTCCATTTGAAAATAGTTTTATCACTTTTATTGGTTATACGAGTATAACATGCAGACTTAAATTAAAAATTAAGATATACAGAGAGCCAAATTCCTTGGTTATCTATTTCTTTATGTCCCAGTTTAATTGACAACATAACAATTACATTTTAGTATGTGCCCAATCAACATAAGTAAGATCATTCTTTGTGGTTCATTGGCTGCCTTGTGTTTTTCACCATGAAAATTGCTAACACACTCTGAGGCAGAGAAATACCTAGTGTAGTAGTCATTATTTATTCACATGGATCTGCTGGGCACTTGAATGTGGCTAGAGTGACTGAGGAACTAAGATTTAAATTTCATTTCATTTAAATTAACTCATTTGAAAAGCCTTGCACAGGACCGGGCTTGGTGGTGCAAATCTTTAATCTCAGCACTTAGGAGGGATCTCTGTAAATTCAAGGCTAGCCGGGTTTACAGAATGAATCAAGGACAGCCAAGTATACACAGAGAAACCCTATCTAAAAAAACAACAACAACAACAAAAAAAAGCCTTCCATAGATGGTGACTATCATATTAGACAACTTGGATAATATGTGCCTTTGAATATTCTGTTTTTATATACTTAAACATTTATTTTCCTGTCTTGCAGAATACAGCATTTTCATTTTTTTCCTTTTAGGAATTGTGAACTGCTTGTTTTAGGCATATTTCTCTATCAATGTCACATTTTTTTTTTTTCACCACTACCAGCTAGGTAGTCTCAGCACATGGGAGGTGGAGGCAGAAGTATCTAGAATTAAAGGTCATCCTCACTATAGTAAGTTGGAGGTCAGCCTGACCTGCATGAAACCTTATCCTAGAAAAAGAAAAACAAAATTGTAACCACTTTCCAAAACATTCTACCATTGCACAAGACAAAAATATATAGGCTTTGAAACAACTAGGGGTCTTACCTAGTTCCATGTGATGGTCCCTGTCAAGGCCCAGGAGCCCTTACAGGATTTGACCTTCCTGTGCTATCTGTCCACCATTCTCTCCCATGCTGTCATCTCCCCAGTTGTCTGCTTAGCCAGACCCTTGTTTTACTGTCAAGGTAGCCTTGGCTTCTAAAGATAATGACTTGACCAGGGTCACATAGCTGGTAAGAGAAGAGCATAGTTCTTTAATGTGTGTCTAACTTGTATAAAGTAACTTGAGTAAAGATGATTTTTATTTAAACATAGCAATGTGTGAACTGAAAATAGGGCTAGTCTTTATTAGAATTGAGGACCCAAGGTCTATTTATCTCTGTGTCTTTCTTTTGTTCTGCCTCCTTAGTTAAGTGCTCACTGTTCAAAGGGTGTTTCTTAACTCAAAGTCTTTAGAAAGCCCCTCACTGGTTTCTGGGCAGCAGGAAGATTATTCAGGCTTAATCAGTCAGCTGTTGTGGAGAATGGGTAGATAAGGGGAGGAGATTGTTGTGTGGCATAGCATGACTATTCAGAAGCACCTTTGGTGAGATCTGTGCTTACTATAATTGGAATCATGAAAGGCTCTGTGTTAAAGTGATACTTGGGGTGTCACTACTGGGAAGCTGTAGAAACTTCTAAGAAGTAAGTCTAGAGAAAGACCTTTAGGTCATCAGGGAGTGTTGATAAAGAGGGTTTGAGGAACCAGGCTCCCCTCCTCATTCCCTTTTGCTTCTTGGCTTGTGATCTAAGCAGTCTTGCATGTATGCATGTAATGATGCATTGCCTTGCCACAGAGTCAAAGTAACTGGATTACTTGCTCATGAGCTGAACCTCCAGTAATATGAGCCATAATAATCCTTTCCTCTTTTAACAGTTTTATCAGGTTTTTTGTTATGATGAAAAACTGACTAACAATAGTGGTCAAAGGTAATTTTTAGAGGGATATAAGCAAGACTGGCAACTGGCTGTGTACCAGTTTGTGTCTTCGAAATTAATCTATAGAATCCTAACTCTCAGTTGCCATAGGATAGTAGAGAGGACCTGTGGAAGGTAATTAAGTAATGGGGGTGGGGGAGAGCTGTCACTGTAGGATTAGTGATGAAGACACAAAGAGCTCTGTCTACTGGAACCCTACCATGCCAACACTCTGGTCCATCCTGATCATGGACTTCAGCTCCTAAAACTATGAGAAACAATACTGTTTAAACAATATACTGTTAAGTCTTGATACTGTAATAGCAGCCAAGGTAATTCAGACACAAGGCAGAGTGTACCTAGAAAGCATGAACATTTATCTGCCAGTGCAGTCATAGGCAGATTGTAAGCAAGGAGATAGCATGCTGAATCTTTGAGTCTTAAGACTATCTGGTACATCATATACATTAAAAACTTCATAAAAATTTATTGAAGTTCAGTATTTTTTAAACGTGTGTGTGTGTGAGAGAGAGAATGGATGAATGAATGAATGAATATGTGTGATGAGAGAGAAGAAGGCCTGCATGCCATAGCTAATGTGTGGAGGTCAGTCGGCATCCACACATTTATGTGGATTCTGGGGAATTGACTGAGGTACCAGGCTTCATTGGGAACCACCATTACCCACAAAACCATCTCCACAGCCTTCCAGTGTAACTTTAACCACAAATGACAAATTCATGAAAATGTTTGCCTATGTGCATTATGGGTATGGGAGCTGTGGACTTCAAGCTTTCTGGAACTAGGGCTTACTATAGGTGGCTTGCTGCTGCTTTAACCTCAGATGATGTGGCTTTAATGATATTTCCTACATCAGTTTCCAGAGGAGATAGAGCTGCTGAATCCACAGTGTCTGAAATCTCACTGTAGACAAAGTCATCACCAACCAGATGATGACAACAGCAGGGAGGGTGGCTTCCTCTGTAGCAGTGGCCACCCTAGGAGAACAGGAGGAAGAAGTCAATGCTAGAATTGGACAGGTGAGCCACTGACAAAAGCAAGCCCACATGACTTTTCTGGAACATGTAGTTCCTGTAAGTAAAATGCATTACTGAATTTGGTGGCCATGAGATAACTTGCATGAGATGTCCCTAACTCAGGATGACTACATATTAGTAGCTAGTACAGCTGATATTTGTTTCATCCTTAGCCAACTTCCCAGTTGAATTCTGGTTCTTTTTCATCACCAGAGCAATGGCTATCTTTGCTGTTTCTCCGAGCTGAATGAGAACCTTGGGTTTTCTGCCTTTTCTTCTAATAAAGGGATTTGTTATCCTAACAAGGACACCAGAGCTTATGTACACATATGAGTACTGAAGATTTATAGTAACCTGATCAAAGATACAGATCATAAAAAGGTATTCAGAGATCATGAAGATCCAAAAGTCATTAGTAAACATCTTAAGAGATAGTCAATACAGATGCACAATTAAGGAGCAATACAGAACAGGAGGAATGTGGATTCTGGGTGCACACTGGCTAGATTTGAGTGCTGGCTTTGCCATTACTAAACATGTTACTTTCAGAGAGTTACTTAATGGAACCGTATTTCAATTTCCTTTCTGTCAACTGGAAATAATGTGTTAGGAAATTTTACAAGATCAGATCTAAGGTGCTTAGTACAGCATCTACTCTGTGTTATGTTCTATAAATTGTTAACTACCATGGTGACAGTGACAGGTGGTAATTGTAGTGGTAATGGTAAAATTGATGGTGGTAGTGGTGATGATTACAAAGAGTGATTTGGGAGTGTTGATGCTGGTATTTGTGATAGCGATTGCTGATGATGCAGGTGAAGGCGGTCATAAGCTATGATGATAATAAAGTTGGTGATGATAACATTTTGGTTGTGGCAAAGATGTGTGATGTTGGTAATAGTGATAGTTACTACATTTTATCAAGTTACTTTAAAGTTGATGATAGTGGTGATGGTGATGATAATGATGTGACAAAGATAATGTGTAATGTTGGTGATAACAGTGTTGATGCTGGTGGTGGTGATGGTGACAGTGACAATGGCCATGCCAGATTTTTCTTATTAGTGGTTGGTGTGCTAGTTTACATTTACTGGAGATATGAGAGGATTGTCTTTAAAATACTTGCCAGATCAATGGACCAAGTAGAACCAGGGCTTTTTCTTTGGTAAAGTGCTTATTCATATCCTCAGCACATGATTCTTTCAGACTTTTGTCTTTTTCTTAATGATTTTTAAATTGATTTTTTTATTCATCCAGAAAATATTTACCAAAAATCTTTTGTGTGCCAGATACTGTTTTAGGTACTGGAAATAAGACAGAAAATCCTGTGCTTAAGGGTTTTATATTTTAGCTGGAGGGAAACAGTACAGTTTTGAGCTAGCACTGTGTTATATGTATAAGAGCAGGACCATCACAGGGATAGCTAACCATATGCTGAGGGACTTCTGTCCTGCTACTGAGTTAAGTTCTATGCATTAACTTAACTTGCTCCTTAGCATTTTCCCAATACTGTTTATTGCGGATGTGTAAACTGAGACACAGAGAACTCAAATAGTACAGTCAAAATACAGTTGTAAAGTTAGGAATTCAAACCCAGTCTCACATAATGCCTACAGTCTCTGCCAGAATATTATTTTGCTTTTCAGTATGAAGCTAGACATAAATTGTGGTGGGAAAAATAAAAACAGCTCCATATGTATTCTGGTTATTAATACTTTTTTCATGTGTGTTATATTTTGCCACATATATTTAAATTTTAATTTATAATCATTTTTGTATTAAATATTTAACTTTGATGTAACTAGAGTTACTATCTTCTCTCTGACAATTTGTACATTAGGTCCATTTTATTTTGTTTTGCTTTTGTTTGAGACGGCGTCTCATGTAGCCCAGGCTGGCCTTGAACTTGCTATGTAGCCGAAGATGATCTTGACCTCCTGATCCTTTTGCTTCTACCTCCCAACTGCTGTGATTACAGGTTTGTGCCACCAGAAAGGTCTTTAAGAATTCTTTTTACATTTATTTATTATGTATACAGTGTTCTGCCTGCATGTATGCCTGCAGGCCAGAAGAGGGCACCAGATCTCATCCTAGATGGGGGTACCAGATCTCATCCTAGATGGTTATGAGCTACCATGTGGGTGCTGGGATTTGAACCCAGGTCCTCTGGAAAAGCATCCAGTGCTCTTAACCGCTGAGCCATCTCTCCAGCCCAAGAATTCTTTCATTAACTTATTTTGCGAAGTTAGTGACATCTTTCTGTTCTTCATTCAGCAGACATATTTATTGAGTACTTACTATTTGACAGAAACTGTTTGGTGCTGAATAGATAGGTGTGTGTGACCTTTTTGTGGTCCACGATCACTACTTTGAGTTTCAAGGTTCTGTTTGACAAGTTTGAGTCTTATTCACTCACTTGAAAATTGGTATTCTCATTAGGGCACCAGGGCATGTAAGCACTTGTGTGGTTGGAAAACTAGTTTTAACCTTTGGTTGTTTCATTCTACCTTTTGTTGGGGGAGGGTGGTAGGGGAGGGGAAAGACAGTCTCACTATGTAGCCCAGGCTACCTTGAATTTCATAGTGATCTTCCTGCCTAAGGCCTCTCAACTGCTTGAATACAGGAATGTATTCATTATGCCTAGCTATTATAATTTGGTTGAAGATAAATAAACAAAAATATACCCAAATATCATGAATCACATTTTACAAAGATGATCCAAACTTATCACCAAAAAAAAAAAACCGTAAAATTTGTTTTTTTATGGTTGTGGGAAATAGCAAGTTGATTTTGGTTTGTTTGTTTGTTTGGTTTTTTCTCTCTACACAGAAGATTAGGTTTTTTTATACTTTTTATTAAATAGTATATTTATTCAACTAAGAAATTTACTTTTAAGATTTTGCAGTATTGGGGACTAGAGCCTCGTGCATGTTAGCATTTGACCACTGAGCTACTCCCCCAACTCTACTCATTCTTCATGTTATTTATCTTATACTAAGTTCCTGTAACTCATGAGTTGTTACAGGCTTGTCTCTTGCATTTTAGTAATGTGTTTCTCTCTTCTTGAGCTGTGATTAACATTAGTAATGATTCATTTGCAAAAACAATATGACGGTCCCAGAATGATAATATGACTCAGGATAAAAGCTTTGGTACATAAGTCTGGCAATCTGAGTTTGATCCCCAGAACCCACAATGGAGAGAGAAAAGAGACTCCTTCCTATAAGCTGTCCTCTGATTTCTATATATACACACCATGACTGACATGTACACACATACACACAAATAACAATAGTAAATACTATTTACAGATTTAAAATGTACTGATTACAGTCATCCATGATTCCAAAAAAATTTATGCAGGAACTTGGTGTCAAGAAGAATATGTCTTCAATTGTAGACAGAATGCTGTCCAAAAAGGACAAAACTTGGAAGCAGGTAAGTCGACATCTTAGCTCTGCCAAGACATGGTAGGCAAGTCCTTCATAATTCCTGCTTTACAATCAATGTCTGTCAGAGAAACAGGGCCAAACGGCTGAATATTGATGCTGTAATGTATGGAGAGAAATTGAGAACTGTCCAGGCAGCCACTAGTATATCATTTCGTAGTTTTGGGAGCTGCTGGCCCTGCACTGTACAACCAGATATATTTATCCTTCTCAGGTCTCTGAGGTGGTTGAAGAATAGATAGCTAGAGTCTCATAGTTTAATTTTGAGTTGTTTAGGAATTAAGAGGTTGTTCTGGATCTAAGAAGATGTTTTTAAAATTGTGATGCAAGTTAGGATGGAAGCTGAGTTAGATATAGATCTTTAAACTCATGGAGATGGTTACATAGTAGAATGTTAAAGTCAATTGCCAAATATGTATAGACTGGACATTGGAATGTATGCTAAGCCTTGTAATTCTCATAATTGTGCCTAATTATTTTTGTTTTGTATTGTATTTGTTGTTAGAAAGAATCATTTGTTGGACTGAAAGGGGGAGCTTCTAGGGGGAGAAAGATATATCTTAAATGTAAAAAAAAAAAAAAAAAGGAAGTGGATGGGGGGGCTAAGGGGGAAAAGGGTGGGAGGGTGGGACCAGAGGGGGGAGTAGGGAGGGGATTGCGATTGAGATATAACTTGAAGAAATAAAATAAAAAGAGGAGGAGGAAGAGGAAGAGGAAGAAGAAGAAGAAGAAGAAGAAGAAGAAGAAGAAGAAGAAGAAGAAGAAGAAGAAGAAGAAGAA
>CAJQZJ010009351.1:6389659-6466182 GCA_907164525.1 Lophiomys imhausi | reverse complement strand
AAGAAGAAGAAGAAGAAGAAGAAGAAGAAGAAGAAGAAGAAGAAGAAAAGAAGATGACGATGACTATGTATAGGCTGGGCATAATGGCAGACACCTTTAATCCCAGCACTTGAGGCAGTTGGATCTCTGTGAGTTCAAGACCAGCCTAGTCTACAAAGCAAGTCCAGGGCTCTGTTAAATAGAGAAAGAAACCCTGTCTCCAAAAAAAAAAAAAAAAAGAAGAAGAAGAAGAAAATGTATAAACTAGTGTCAGTATCAAACTCCTGATATTTCTTGTGTTTCACAGGAGAAGCTGCTGAAAGACCTTTCTGTTAATATCATTTAAAATCTAACATTGTTGCCGGGCATGGTGGTGCATGCCTTTAATCCCAGCACTTGGGAGGCAGAGACAGGCGGATCTCTGTGAGTTCAGGGCTAGCCTGGTCTACAAAAGCGAGTCCAAGACAGCCAGGGGTACACAGAGAAACCCTTTCTCAAAAAACCAAAAAAGAAAAAGAAAAGAAAAATCTAACATTGTTTCTTATTGATATTCCTGTACCTTAAGCTGCAATGTCACTCCTACAATCAATGTATTAGTTATGATTTGTTTGAGCCACTGTGATAGGCCCTAATACCACAAGTGTTCCCTTTATATATATATATTGTTCAGAAGGGCACTTGTTCCTTCTGTCACTTATGGTCTGGCTGTCCATCCCCCAGTGTGTGGCTGTACCATTTTCTGTTGTCTAATCCTACATCTACATCCCATTAGCCCTGAGATAGAAAGAACATGCTAGGCCAACAGAAGAGGCAGACATCATTTCCACTCTACTCCTTTGACTAGAATTTAGTCAGTGGTCATACCTGACTGCCAGGGGCTGGAACTAGCTGGGCTCAGAGAAAAGTAGGGTGGACTTCTGTGGGCATGCTCCAGGACACACTGAAATATTTCTGAAGCTTTAGTCCACTGGCTCTTCCAGTAAGTCCCACCTATAGATTTCATGGACTTTAACAATTTGCTGTTGTAACAAGTTCAGTATTTGACTTTTTCATGGCAGAGTTAGAGTGAACTGGTTCCAATGGCAAGTTTGAACAAGGCCCAGAATCACATTCCCAGTTCAAGATAGCAAAATTCAGAACTTGTTTGGATCTTTCATGCATAGTCTCAGGGAAGAGGAGCATGTACCTCTTCTTAAAGC
Source organism: Lophiomys imhausi (assembly GCA_907164525.1). Lineage (NCBI taxonomy): Eukaryota > Metazoa > Chordata > Mammalia > Rodentia > Muridae > Lophiomys > Lophiomys imhausi. Next base: position 6,465,004 of record CAJQZJ010009351.1, on the reverse strand, counting down.
TGGAGAAATTTTTATGAAGAGGCAACATGATTTCCACAGTTGTATTTCTCAACTTGGTGATCTGCCTCAAACAGTAGTCTTGAATCAGACTTCACTGATTTCCATGTGGAACTTTTTTTCTGAAAATTTCTATTTTACTATCCTGATTCCTACTTAGCATCTTGCCTACTCAGGCTTGTGACATCTCTTTCTCCCCATACATATTCCTTCAGAGCCTGTGGATTTCTGTAGGAAGCAAATTCCAGTTAAGCTGCTCTGATGGTTCTGGGTCTGTTTTGGGTCTGCTCAGCCTTCCCTCATCCTGTTATCCCAGTCATAGGAGTTTACTAGTTAATATTTTAACAAAGTTTTATTGAAATATAACTTATATACCATGTAATTTGCCTGTCAAAAACATACAATTTAGTGGCTTTTATAACACCCAAAGTTGTACAGCCATCACCCACAGTCCATTTTAGAAGTGATTTTCATTATCCCAGAATGAAACCTTCATCCTTAAGCAGTCAGTCTCCCAAGCACTTTCTACTAGTCAAAACTTTGTCCTCATGACAACATACTTAACAGAAACAACTCAAGACAGAAAGCATTTCTTTTTAAAGTTCTTGGGAATATAGTCTGTTGTAGTGAGGAAGGGAAGGCTACTAGACCAGGTAGAGACTGTTCACATTGCATCCATAGTCAGAAGAGATGTATGCTGGTGCTAAGTTTGCTTTGCCTACTGCAGGCTAGGACCCCAGGCCTTGGAGTAGACCTTCCCCTTCATTTAGCCTAATCTACATAATGCTTCACAGAAAGGCTTAGAGGCTTGTTTCATCAATCCTAGACTGTGTCAAGGTGACAATCGATATTAAACATCCTACCCTCATTCTGCTCAACTCCTGACAACTACAAATCTATCTTGTATTTCTTTGGTCTGTTTGTTGTATATTTTACATAAATGGAACCATATAATAGGTGAGCTTTATGTTGTCCTAGTAATATGAGTGTGTACCCTGTCAGCTCTTACTCCTATCCTAGTTTCTTTCATGCTTCTGAGAGGTGGAGAAGTAGCTTTAAGAGTTGGAAAGGTTGGAGTATGTACTCAAATTTGGAACAAGAAATAATGTATTTGGTGCAAATTTTTATAGTTCCTTGCCAATGTTTGGTTTTCAGGTGAGCAAGAGAAGGGAGAACTTATAAACTAGGCCTAAAAAACTAAGCCTTCATTATAACAAAATCTAAAAGTACAATTTTAAGTTGGGCATGGTGGCACATTCTTTTAAATCCTATACTCAGTATAAGTCTGACCAAGGCTGATGAAGCCGGTCTACATCATGGGTTCTAGGATAACCAAGGCTGGATAGTGGAGACCCTGTCTTTAAAAAATAATAATAATAATAATTTCAGTAGTACAGTTTAGGGAGGGAGTGTTGGTGAATCATATTAACTCAAAATTTAAATAATAGGAAATTTCATCTCATAACTTTCCTAGTTTATATTATAGGTGATAAACAACTTTATATCACCTATAATATAATTTTGATTAAATAATCTGTTGTTTTTAATATCTTTGTGTCCACTCCTGTGTTTTAAACTATATTTGCTTTAGAAAAAGCCTAGCCACACAGGACAGAAGTTCCTGGATTATACACTGAAGATGATTTTGTGTAGTTCCAAGCAAACACACCAGTCATGGCTGCTCATCCCTTGTTCTGCTGTAAGAAAATGCTTTAGAAATCTGGACTATTTCCCACTAGTTTTCTGGTGTTGTGTTGTGTTGTGTTATGCTATATTTTGTTTTGTGTTTTTGTTTGTTTGCTTTGCTTTTTTGAGACAGGTTTTCTCTGTAGCCCTTGATGTACTGAAACTGGCTCTGTAGACTAGGCTGGCATTGAACTCACAGATATGCCTGCCTCTGCCTCCTGAGGGCTGGGATTAAAGGCCCCTCCACATTGAGCTGGTGGTTTCTAGAAAAGGGTTCTAGCAGAAGAGGTGCTGCTTTTAACTTCAGCCTCCCAACACAGTACTGAACCTTTAAGTAAAAATTTACAGATCATTTGGTACTGAGTATAATAATCTTTACCACAAAGGTAGGGGAAATTGTTGTTCTTCAGATGTGTTTTACTGTCTGGCAATATGTGACTAGAGCTATCTCAGGAGCCAGAATTACACACCACTCACTCACTCAGAAGGTATTTGTTATTACATCTTCTATCTAGAGGCATTGGGGACCTTAGGGATGCCAGTATGAACTGTTCTCTTTGATTTCATGCATCTACATGTGACTCCCACATCAACACAGCACTGTCACCACTTTGTAAGTTACCAGCTTGAACACATCCAAGAAGATGCTCCAAATCAGAATATGCCAGTTATATCCACATGTTTCTAGTTCCAGTTTCTAGCTGTGATATACTCATTTCTGCTCACTTGCCAATCAGATATTTATGGGCACCCTTAAGTCACCAGATGATTTAAATATAAACATTGTAATTGTACAATTTGATTCTACCGATGAAAATAACTGGCTTATTTTGGGGTGGGAATGCATTACTATTTTTAGGACACTAGGATACCACTTGAGAAGGTCTTAATGGATCTTCAGCAATAAGCACTGCTTTGTTTAGGGTTAGGAACAGGGAAATGTAAACCTATAGCTCCCTATGTTTTTGTGTTTTAGACTTATGAAAGAATGAATTATCCATTTAAAACGTAATGTCTATTAGTTTGACACATGAATAACTGATAAGAGAAGGAATCCCTCTATAACCTTGATGTTGGGCATAAAGATTAGAGTGCACTGGAGTCTGAAGTAGTAATGGATATCCTCACAGTTCTGTTGCTTAAGCCAAGTGAAGGTGTATTTCTCTTCCATAGTGCTCTAATTCACCCAGAGCCTGTGGCTCTAGGACACAAGGCTTCTTGGCATGAAAGTTAGAACAGTCAAAAGAGAGTATATAGCTCTGTTTGTTTGTAAGGCACAAACTGGAAAGCCAGCCTGAGATACATAGTAAATTTGAGGTCAGCTCTATCCTAAATGCTGAGATCTTAACTTTAAAACAAAAGTGAAGGCAAGAAAACAAAGTAGGAAAGTAAAGCTTACTTAAGACCCTGGTCCAATGGTTGAACCTTTGACTGGCTTATAAGATGATGCCTTTATTGAAAAGTCAGGGTTGGGACTTGGTTAGAGGAAGTTGGTCATGTGGACTGGGGATATTCATGTGGGTAATACCTTGCCCTGGCCCCTTCCCACATTCTCCTTTCTGTGTATCCTGTTGGGCCATTAGAATGTTCTCCATAGTATTCTGCCTACCTTCATGGTGCCAAACAGCCATGAATTGAACCCTCTGAAACCTTGAGCCCAACCAAATATTTACTGCCTTGTGTTGTCATATGTTTTGGTTACAGCACCACAAAAATTACTACAGAGTCACAGTTGGAATCTGACTTTGGGGCACCCTAAACTGGATTTATGTGATTCACTTACATGGCTGGCAATTTACTTGGGTCTGAGCCAGCAGCTCAGTTTCCAACTCAACCAAGAGTCAACATTGGCCTCACTATCATGGCATGTTCTTAAGAAAGCCAGGTTTTTGAGAGTGTTATAAGGTAAGTAGGGGTGTGTGGCCTTTTATGGAAGTCACATAGTACTGCTTCCACTGTGGTCAGAGCAAGTCAGAGGCCACCGAGATCCAAAAGAAGAGAGAATAGGCTCCAGCTCTTCTAGAAAGATGATGTTAGAATTTGTGAACTTGCTTTAAATCTTCTGTCAAGCTGCAGCAGCATCTAGAGACACATGGACCTCACTGGATTTTTGGAAGGTATGAATGGGTGTATAGTAAGTAGAGGTCTCAGATTCTTTGTCCACCTGTTTTTAGTCTTTGGATACTACAGTTTGGTCCCTGACTAACATGTTCTATTATATCACAGCCTCTTGTTTATAACCCCTCCCTCCCCACCGCCTTGGGAGCAGTAGGTTTTAAACCCATGGCTATGTGTATGCTAGACAGGTGCTGTACACTAAGATAGATTGTGTATTTTCTTCTTTTGAGATAGGTTTTCACTGACTTGCCTGTGTTGACCTTGAACTTGGGCTGTAACTCAAGTCACAGGCAGGTCTCCAACTTGCCATCTTCTTGCTTCAGCTCTCTGTGTGTATTTTTGGAATGTTGAAGACACAGTATTTCATACATGTACATTTGGTCCCAGATGGGTTAGAAAGCTAACATCTCAAAAGCCATAGAAAAGGCAGTGAGTGAAACAGAATATTTGTGTCATTTTGGAATATAGAAAACAATATATAAAGAAAATTTAAAACCAAGCCACAAGGAAAAGCATTTATACCTTAGCTACTTAATACTTTCTTTAAAGATACCATAAAGTCAAATTTTAAACAGTTAAACTTAAGTAGACAGACCATAGTATTTATGATCTAAACAACTACCAGAATTTAGATTATATAGTCTGACTCTAGGCCTTTGTGAGGCTTAAATAAGATTAAATGCAGATGGAGTGATGTCTCAGTGGATAAAGCACTTGTCATATAAGTATCAGGATCCTCCAGAACCTACATGAAAACCAAGCAGATGTGGTCACCAGCTGTAATCCCAGCACTTGGGAGGCAGACTGGGGTTTCCTCGGAGTAAGCGGGCTACCTAGACTAACCAAAATGAGTAGACTCTTGGTTCAGTTAGAGACACTGCCTCAATAAGCAAAGAGGAAATCAGGGAAGACATCCAATGTCAGCTTTGGCCTGACACATATGCATGTATGTACATGTATACATGCATGCTCATGTATACTCACCACACACATATATGTTTAAAAAAAGAACATGTGTTGTAGAAAATATTAATATTTGTAATTGATACTTATAATTAGGGCAATGAAGTTATCCCTTAGCCCACTTATGAATAATTACATAGAAGACCTGATGGATTTTAACAAGCCTTAGCCTGGATTGTGCAATCTTAGTCCATCTATCTAGTTTTTAATTCTATTCCCCAAATAAAACCCCAATATATACATATGCCCCCTTGGGCTGTTATTCTCCACACTATGCTGATATTCCAGGCCACAGGGAATGATCTTGCATCAAATCTTGGCATTTCATCTTCTTTTCCTCCACCTGCTTGTTCCTCCTGTGAGCCTCTCTGCCCAAAAGCCCGCCAAACTTTTCCCAGCCTACCTCTCTTCTACCTAGTCTGCAGCATTTATTCAACCAGTCAACTCCAGATTAGGTAGAGCAAGGTTCATACATCAAAGACAGATGTACATGACAATTTGTTCATGTGGGCAGCAGCCAGATCCCGTGACCAGTAATTAGCAACAAAATACAAGCAGCTTTCAGATCATCTTGACAATTCCCCCTTTTTGTCTAGTAAAAGGCTTAAAAAAAAAACTATATGCAGTAAAAACCAATATAATACAATCAGGAAAACCATATATAAAAGCTACATATATAATGTTTAGCCTATTTCTATCAAGCAACCTTGAAAAGAATCATCTATCTTGGTGTGTTTACAGTTCTGAACCTAAATATTTTCTGTCATATCCTATATTTATAAAACTAAAGTTTTATTTTTTTTTTTCGAGACATGGTTTCTCTGTGTAACAGCTCTGGCTGTCCTAGACTTGCTTTGTAGACCAGGCTGGCCTCGAACTCACGATGATCCGCCTGCCTCTGCCTCCCAAGTGCTGGGATTAAAGGCGTGTGCCACCACACCCGGCTTAAAACTAAAGTTTTATTTAAATTTAAAAATACCTTTTAAATCCTAAACAACTTAAGCTCAATTAAAATTTATATCTATTATGTCTTCAACCCCACCAGAGAATTAAGAAGGAATGAAGTTATCTGAATGAGTAAGGAAATGCAGGCAAGCAGCTTTCAAAAAAGAAAAATGACAGTTTGCTGCCTGGACAGTCCCAAATATTTCTCAATACCATAGCATCATCAGCCTTCTGGCCAAAGCATATCTTACAGACTTAATTGTACAACAGGCAATAAGAAGAATTTTCCCATCTTGTCAATGCAGAATCAGGCCATCAACTTACCTATATTTAAGGTCTGGTCCATCTTTGGACTAAGTATAGTCTGTTGAGAGAGCAGGGGTGTTTCTTCCCAGTAGGAATTATCTCCTGATGGAATTTTTTTTTTTTAATGCTCATTGTCTCCTTCCATGTCAAATGGGAGCTGTCAAGAACTGATTGTCTTAATCAAGGAATTCTTAAAATAATTTTAAAAATCTTAAATGCCATTTTCTATACACTGATGAAGGTTTTGAAGACATTTATTGATTATAAATCTATCTTATCCATCTATCTATTATATGTTTGAACAGGCAAATTGTATATTTTTAGCTATTTATTATTTGTTTAACCTAGGAATAAACTAAGACTAGTATTTAACATGACCATGAACTTGACTGGGCAGCCAGCCATCAACCTGCATTACCCAATCTCCTAAAATAGATTGCAATAGCAGTCCATAAAAGGATTGGAAGTAAACCCTGTACTTTTAAATGAGTTGCATAGGCACAATACCTTATATAAGTGTTAAAAATATATATGTGTGTGTCAAAATATAAAATTTTATACCAATAAATAAAAAAATTAACCTTATTTTTGTATCAGTATTCAAAAATTTATACCATTGTATCAAAAATAACCTTATTTTGAGAATAACAACAGCTTTAAGTTAAAAAAAATCAAGATTTAATAATCTACCCTTTATATCTTATCATTCCTGTAGTATATACACATATTACTTCTCTTCTTTTTTTTTTTTTTGGTTTTTCGAGACAGGGTTTCTCTGTATCTCTGGCTGTCCTGGACTCACTTTGTAGACCAGGCTGGCCTCGAACTCACAAAGATCCGCCTGCCTCTGCCTCCCAAGTGCTGGGATTAAAGGCATGCGCCACCACCGCCCGGCTACTTCTCTTCTTTTTAACTTGAGTTTAAGTTCCTAAACCCCCTTTTTAAAATAAAACTATTAGTAACATATAACCATCCCTTTTATAATAACAAACACCATAGAACAACTAAAACACATCCACCTCTTCTTGGGAATGAGACAGTTCTTCTGAAAATTTGTTTCCTGCTGATTTTGGGCAGAGAAAATCTGTTAGGGGCCCAAATAAAAATGACATACACACACACACACACACACAAAAAAAAAAAAACTGGTTAAGCAATTTAATGGTAACATTTGTTGTTCAGACTCTTAAGTGTTGAAAATGTAGACTTAAATGAAGTCCTGTTTGGAACTGTGAGACTGTCCTGGAGGAAGGTTTTGATGGAAGAGCAGTTGAAGCAGTCTTTGAGGCTGGATCTTATAGGATGTTGGGATGTGAGCTGCGTCAAGGCTGTCTCTGTTCCTTTGGTATCTGGTTCTTTTGTACTGAAAATATAATTTCTCACAAGTAACATAGTTCTGTAATTACAAAAATGCCTGGGGCATGCAGGATGCACCGATCAATTAAGGAAGATTTTCTGCTCTTTGAGCAAAAGAAAGACATTTGTAAGTCTCCATTCATGCCATATGAAAGGATGGCATGTAATAATAAGTCATGTGGATTCTATGTAGCCAATAAGATTTTTATTGGCTATGTATAGATATTTTTGTCTTAGCCAGGCTGAGCTGTTCTCACGTAGTGGAATTAGCAAATATAAGTTACCCGTTTATTCTTTTGTTTGTACCCAAGATCTTTAGGAGGCCTTTCCAGTCTGATTTCTGACTTCTATCAATTTAGATGGAAGACCTAGCTTTCCTTTCCTGTTGACATAAAAAAAAGCTTCTCTCTGAAAATGGCATAACCTTTGTCATCCTTTTGAAGTCATTATAGTTTATAAGTTTATTAAAATTAGCAGTCCATAGGTCTGCTATATTTTCATTTCCCATAAAGGGGATAAATAAAACCATCATTATTACCATCTTTATTATTATTATTACATATATATGGCTATATATAATCATTTTAAGTTGAAACTTTAGCATAGGACTGTGTGGAGTTTATTCTCCTCTACAGTTGACATAGCTCTGTTAATTGACTGAGACAGGCTTTCTCTGTGTAGCCTGGGCTATTTGCAAATTAGGTTGGCCTCAAACTCACAAGGAACCTGTCTGTCTCTATCTTTGTATCTCAAGTGTTGGGATCAAAGACATGCGTTTATATTCTTTCTTTCCTTTTCTCCTTTCCTTGGAGATTTAATTTCTGTGTGAATATATCTATCTTTATTGAGACAGGGTTTCTCTGTGTAGCCTGGGCTGTCTTGATTTGCTCTGTAGAGCTCTGTAGATTAAGTTGACCCGGAACTCACAAGAAACCTGTTTTTTCCTTGTCTGCCAAGTTTTGAGATCAAGGTATGAATTTAATTAATTGAATTACCTTTATTAAACAATAATATTAATTAAACTATTTTGTATTAGTCTGAGTTCCATTTCTTCCATGGGAGCCCTATTCTTGAGGCAATTGGTTTAGAGTAGCATGACATGCTATTTTATGTTAGCTTTTGTTAACTGTTGGCAGTAGGAAGCAAGTAGCTTACATGTTCATCCCCCAGCTTAATTCTGGATCTTTACATTGACTAACAGAATATATATCTCTTTTAGGGCAAAATGCCTTTTGACACCAGTTCTCCCACAGGAGTCCTACATTTAAGGAGACTGGCTTGTTGGCCCTTTCTCTTTATATGAATTTGAGATTGATGTGTATTTATCCATTAGATTAGTAAAGATAGTATTATTTATTGCTAAGTAAAAACTACATAGTTTCTTCAAGGAAAAAATGTCATTTTGACTTCTAGACTGTTGGCAAGTGGCGTTATCTTATCATCAGGGGGGTCCTGCCCTGACTTCATTGTGTAGTCTGGTCTAGAATTCACAGAGATCTGCCTGTCTCTGTCTCTTGTGTGCTGGGTTCAAAGATGTGTGCCATCACCACCCTGCTCAAGTATTTCACCTGAATTTCCAATAATAGTGGCATTCCATATATGTCAGAAATCCTCAAAAATCTCCTATGAGCCCTCCACTCTGTCACATTGAGCCGGGCCTGGCATCGGTCCTCCGCCTCCACCCACCATCTCCAACCTCCTGCCTCCCGACCATGGATCCCTGCAAAGTGAGCAAGCTTTAGGCTTTCATCAAGATGTGTAGGCTGGATCCGAGTGTCCTGCACACCGAGGAAATGTGCTTTCTGATGGAATGGGTGGAGAGCATGGGGGCTAAAGTAACCACCAGCTACTCATAAAGCTAAGTCAGAAGAAAATATCAAGGAAGAAAAAAAAAGATAGTAAGACAGAGGAAACCATAAAGATGGATGAACCATCAAGTGAGAAGAGTGATCTAGAGGTTGACAATGAAGGTGTAATTGAGCCAGTCACTAATGCCCCTCAAGAAATGGGAGATGGAAATGCAGAGATAACCTGAGGAGATGATGGATCAAGCAAATGAAAAGAAGGGGGCTGCCATTGAAGCCCTAAATGATGGTGAGCTACAGAAAGCCATTGACTTCTTCACAGATGCCATCAAGCTAAATCCTCACTTGGCTATTCTGTATGCCAAGAGAGCCAGTGTCTTCGTCAAATTACAGAAGCCAAATGCTGTCATCCGAGACTGTGACAGAGCCATTGAGATAAATCCTGATTCAGTTCAGCCATACAAATGGTAAGGGAAACCACACAGACTCCCAGGTCTCTGGGAAGCAGCATCTTATGATCTTGCCCTTACCTATAAACTGGGTCATGATGAGGATACCAGAGCAATGCTCAAAGACAGTCAACCTCGGGCGCAAAAAACTGCTAAACATTGGAGAAAGTATGAGCGAGAGATAAAAGAAGAAAGAATAGAAAGGGTGAAGAAGGCTCGAGAAGAGCATGAGAGAGCCCAAAGGGAAGAAGAAGCCAGAAGACAATCCAGAGCTCCATGTGGCACTTTCTCAGGTGATTTTTCTGGGGGAATGCCTGGTAATTTTCCTGGAGGGATGCCTGGAATGGAAGGTGGCATGCCAGGAATGGCAGGAATGCCTGGATGAAATCCTTAGTGACCCAGAAGTTCTTGCAGCCATGCAGGATCCAGAAGTCATGGTGGCTTTCCAGGATGTGGCTCAGAACCCAGCAAATATGTCAAAATATCAGAGCAACCCAAAGGTTATGAATCTCATCAGTAAGTTGTCAGCCAAGTTTGGAGGTCAAGCATGATGTCAAACAAAGCCCTTGCTGAATGAAGAGCGGCTTAGCTCACTTACTGGATGTTGCAATAATACAAACCAGTGTACCTCTGACCTCACCGGGAGATCTGGGCACCTTGAAGATAATCCCCACCGTTCTGCATCAAATGTAGCTGAAGCATTTTACAGTGATTTGCCATTAGGGCGTTCATTCAGATAATGTTTTCCTACTAGGAATTAAAAACTTAAAACATTTTTCAAACTTAAACATATTTGTAAAAAATGTAGCAAGTATCAATTCTTACATTTTTCTTTACTAATCTTTTTTGTTTTTTTTTCCTTTGAATTACTGGACAAGGAGCTGATATGGATGACTTACTGTTCTCATGAATGAATAAAGATTTGTTAGTGGGAAGCAAATAAAACATTTGAGTTGATTGAGTTGGACATACGATTACTGAAGCATCTTGATTTGTCTTTTTTAATGTTTTATTTCAAATTGATCTATTTCAGTGAATCTCTTGGGACCGCATGTGTTTGGATTTGACTTGGGTAGGACTAAAGTGTTAGGCAGAGCAGCAGCAAGTCCTAGGTTTTTTTTTGTTTTTTGTTTGTTTTTTCAAGTGTTATAGTGGAGTGAGATTACCTAGCTCTGTTGTTGTCCACTGTTTCAAATAAATGGTCCATATCATTCCCACATAAAAGAAAGAATACTTTCCATGTTTCTGTCTAATATTTCCTATTAGAAAATAGCTGTCTGCTTGTCCTCTTAATCTTCTTGAACTAAAGAGTCTTTTCTTTTTCCACTAATATCACTTCTATCATTCATAGCATAATTGTGGAAGCATATTTATTGCTAGTTTAATTTCATATGTAACACATATGATAATTGTAGGATTATACCTGTAACAGCTCTGGTATCTTACTTGGCCATAGGTTGCTTGTTAAATTTTTCTCTTGTGAACACTTGTTATATCAAAAGTCATTGGAAGGAAAGAGTCCCTTTGGTTTTATGTATGCTTGTGAAATTGAGACACTTGTGATTTTAGAGTTTATGTTGAAGTATGCATCTTTGTATTTTGAAGAGTATGAGTTGTTTACATATGATGAAAGATTCAGTTGTCCTATTAGATCTTAATTACAGCGATTTATTTAATGACTGTTTTTCTCCCCATCTGCAAGGATAAAGAAAATGATAAATCCAAGAGTGCATATTTAAATTAGCACATATCTGAAATAATATCTCTTTGCAGGTTTAACTACTTCATAGAATGAGCACCAATGTATATTGTTACATGTAAGAAAAAGCTGTATTTGAACAGCATTCGTTTAAAGTCATTGACAAACATTCATTACATATTCTTAAATTTGAATTTTGTACGTTGTTTTTAGTCCAATTATGTTCTCCTTTCATAAAATTTCCATGGTGAACTGTGCTTTACTGAAGATCTATTTCTTTTGGACTCTTACTACACATGCCCTAATTATATTCTAATATTGCAAATATTAACCATAAATGGGTGAAATTACTCTTTTGAAAACTGTGTCCTATGCTTTTAGACTTCTGATTTCCATAGATAAGAAAAAATATAGTCTTCATTTTTTTCATATAGACCAAATATCATCTCTACACCAGAAATATTGGGGTTTTTTTTCACTAAAGATAACATACGAAAAATAATAGAAAGTAAAGAAGCTTTCTGCTTAAAGATAATGTGGTTAATATTCAAGTATGCTAAAATAAAATACCATTTCAAACTGGAAAAAAAACCTCCCATGATTTCAGCAGTGCCAAATCACAAAAATATCTTTTCTACCTCGATATAGGAAAATCAAAGGCATCCAAACAAAAATGTTTGGAAAGTAAATATATTATTTAGAGGAGAGTCTGAATTACTCATCAAACACTTTAAAACATGGGCATTGACTTAGCATTTCTACCTGTGGACAAACCGGCCTGAAAGTAGGAAGATAGATATGCTGAAACACTTCTGCAAGGAAACAAGAACATTCCAAGCCTTGGTCCAGATGTGCCATCCCATGCTGCAGTTAAAGCTCTGTTCATCATTCCCTGGAATCTAGTTGCGGCTTCATTGTTTTAGGGGAGAAGCCTGTCCCGGAAAGTGAGGACAAGCACCTAGTAGCCAGGGAGCTCTGAGCTCCAGATGCCATCAATTTTGTATTTTCTGTTGGGAAGAGTCCTTTTCTTTCTTCTCGTATTGCCATTGCTTGCAATTTAGCCTTCCATCTTTTTTTTTTTTTTTTTTTTGGTTTTTCGAGACAGGGTTTCTCTGTGTATCCTTGGCTGTCCTAGGCTCACGTTGTAAACCAGGTTGGCCTTGAACTCAGAGATCCACCTGCCTCTGCCTCCCGAGTGCTGGGACTAAAGGTGTGCGCCACCACACCCGGCTAGCTTTCCATCTTTAAGCTCCCTCTTTCTCTAAGTCCATCCTAGTCTGATCCCTCTCAAAAAAAGATACATTGAGCTGCAATTGTCAGTGTAAAAATCATTTGTGTGCCAAGAGAAACAAACTCAATTGGAATCCAAATGTATTGAGACATTATGAATTCCTTCATTTTTAATCTTGGTAGTTAATTCCCCTCCCAAGCTCATCTAAAAGGCTGCTATTTTTTCTGTACACAGGGAGAGCCACTTCTGTCACTTAAAGGAGATATGCCTTTGAAATGCATCCAGGTTCAGTTCTCTTTGGCTAGGAAACTGCCTTTCACCTAGGCCTTTTCAGGCTGTGACCATGGATGTTTAATTGCCCAACTTTGGGTGCCAAACATGTATTCAGACTACTGAATAAATGATAGGTGTAGATGCTTTTTCATGAAGGGTACCTATACATGATTTTTAGGGATGGCTAATAGAAAGGTGACATAGAGCAATAATTAGTAAAATGGCATAAATATCTAATAGGAAAAATGTCTAGCCCAAGTCTTGATTAATTGTTTAAATAAATGAAATCTATGGTGAGTTTTCCTCAGTTCCATCTATAAGATTATTTCAGATGGAAAAATGATAGAAGTACATTACTGCTGAAAGTGGAGGACATTGATAACCTCTGTTTTCTGCTGGTGAGAATGGAAATCAGGACAGCATTTAGAGGGGGGTCTGAATTATTATCAGACACTTAAAACATGGGCTTTGACTTAGCATTTCTACCTGTGGACAAACCAGCCTGAAAATAGGAAGATAGATATGCTGAAACACTTCTGCACCAACAGCTTTTCTTCTATAGAAATGTTTCAGCAAAATCTGCCCAGTCTCTATGGTGGAATGCCTACAGCTGGTGAGGAGTGAAGTAGCTTAGTGTAGAATCCTAGGAAACACTTGAAGTAGAAGGACAGAAAATAGAACAGGTTTGACAATTTTATGTTTCTGGTTATGTTTTGTTATGAAAATGGAAATATGATCAGCAAAGACACTTTTGTAAGCAAATAACCAGAAAAATTACTGTCTTTGAAGGACAGTATTATAAGGCTTTGAGTGTACATTAATGACATCTGAGTCTTGGAGGAGGGCTGTAGTATATATATATGCTAATTAGATAGAAATCAGGTAAGAAAATAAGCAGGGACAGATTGATTTACAACAGTGGAGCAGAACCAGTTCTTTTCATTACTTTCCCTACATAGGCAAAAATGTAATGATAGTCTCTGATGTTAAATTTTAATTTATCTTTTAGGAAATTTGTGGTAGAGCTTCAGTAAATGAAAATTTTTAATTTTCTCTCTTTTTTCTTTTACTCTTTTTTCTTTTCCAGAATACAGAAGTGAAAAGGGTTCCAAACATTTTACCAATACTTTTTTTGATACTTAGGAATTTTTTTAAAATACATTATTTTGTGTGTGTACATATGTACATACACATGCTATAGTGTGTCTTTGGAGGTCAGAACAACTTGAGGAAATCAGTTCTTGGTTGCAGGCACTTTTATCTACTAAAGCCATTTCACTGACCAAACCTTAGAGGTGTTTATTGATTGAGGTAATAAAAAAATTAATCAAAAGATACTTCCTCATATGTGGGAAACAGTTTTATTACTTCAAAATAAATATTTTGATGGGCTAGGGATTTAAATTAGTAGTAGTGCTTGTCTAGTATCTATAAAGCCAAATTAATAAAGATAAACAGTGTTATCTATAAAAGATATTTTTGTAACTGTAGCTCTTTTTTAAAAGATACGTTTAATGCCTATGAGTGAGTGAGTGTGTGTGTGTGTGTGTGTATGTGTGTATGTATGTATATGCACCACATGCATTCCCAGTTCCCTTACTGGCCAGAAGAGGGCATTGGATCCTCTGGAACTAGAGTTACAGGCACTTTTGAGTACCATGTGGATGCTTGGAACCAAACTCAGTTTCTATGCAAGAGCAGCCAGTGCACTTAACCTCTGAGTCATCTCTCTAGTCCCAGGTGTATCTCTTAGGAGTTGAGTAAAAAGTGGGTAGTAGAGTAGAGTAACTGAATGTTCCTTGGCTTTGGTTATGAATGTGACTTTTATCTACAGTTTTTATGAGTGGAAGACATCTGAGCACCTGCCATGTGACAGAGCCAGAACTAGTGTTCGCTCATGGACATCTCAACCTGATACTCTCGTGTCCCACATATCCTAACATAGTTGTCCTTCGCTTTATAGATCCCATATGTTTTTCGGAGCGATGACTTTTACGCAACTCAGTTTTATATAATGATTTCTTTTCCCTTTGGTTTTTTTTTTTTTACACCCCCCCCACCACCCTTGAATTTCCTACAGAAGCCCCGGAGGAGATTTGGGAGCAAAAAAGAAAAAGAAGAAACAGAAGAGAAAAAAAGAGAAGCCAAATTCTGGAGGTACCAAATCTGACTCTGCATCTGACTCCCAGGAGATCAAAATTCAACAGTCTTCAAAAGTGAGAGCTTATTTCTTGCTAAAGCTGTTTTTCCCAATGCAAAAGAGATGGGTTTGGGTGGGGTAGATGTGTAGCTAGTGTTTCTTTTGATTGTGTGTTAAATAGCACAAGTAACTGGAGGGTGTTTACCACCTCCTTGAAGCTCACTGAGGCAGTCACATAACCAGAAGGTGCATACTGGGCTTGTGTGTGTGTGTGTGTGTGTGTGTGTGTGTGTGTGTGTGTGTGTGTGTGTGTGTGTATAGCCACATCATTTCTCCTTCTCTTTGTAGTAGTATGTAGATCATAGTCATAGAAGAAAGTCTCTCTGGGAGCCTGGTAGGAGGTTTTTTTTTTTTTTTAGTTTTGAAGTTACACTTAATCTGTGATTACTTTTAGTTCAGAAGATATTCATATTTTAATTTTTCTGGGTGTCTGTCTAATTACCTGCATAGCACAACACCATCTGGCAGCCGATTTCAGCCGGAGAAGCCATGGGTAAGTCTTCTGTTGACTTTGAGTCAGCCTGATCTGCAGTGGCCATCACTCATGCCATTGCCAAGGGTGGGGAACACCTCATGTTCTCCCTTAGGACACTCCTATTTTACACCAAATTAGTTGTCCACCTGGGTCCCATGTTGGCAGATATCCTGCTGAACAGGGAGCTAGTTGTGTTGTACATGGGCTTGGTGGTGCTCTTGGCAGTCACCCCTGTTTGTGGAGATCCCTCCTTCCTATCACACAGGAGAACACAACTCTGGTGATGCAGGGAACCAGAGCCAAAGGAGCTGAATTAGAAACATAACAAAAACAATTGACTTTGATGGTTGTGGCTTCAAGTAAATCTTTCTGGACAGGGTGGTAGCCCCAAGACCTAGCACTTGGCCATGGCTCCATTACTCACAGTGTACTGCATCTCTTTGAGCCTGTTTCCTTATCCTAGGAAGCCCATTTTCTTACCCCAGTCTATTGGGCTGTCTTGAAGTTAAAGTGAGATTGTTCTTAATGGAGGTTGCTTTGTTTTTGAAAGTACAGTACACATGGCAGAAGGCAGCACCTGCAAATTTTGTGGATTTCAGGTTTTTCATATGAAATTTATATTGTGTCATATAAGTCAGTCTGTGGGTAGTTTTGTTGGTTCCTGCTTTATGTGAAAGAACTAGGCATCTCTGAAATGGATAATTGTCCCAGTTTGGCCCTGAGTAACTGTGAGGGAGAGTCTTCATCCCTAGCTTCCCTTTTGGTCTCATGTGATCATTGTTCCAGTAGACATAACTTCCAAGATAAATTGGGAAGCCGCCATCAGCTTGCAAATATTTTTCTCATTCTTGGTGTTGCTTCAGCAAATAAACGCATCACTTACCTGCAGTTGTAGGCAGCTCTTCGCTTCTACCATGCCATTGGCTTTACCCATCCTTTTACCCTCAGGGATTCTAAGCACTTCCTTTCCAGTCTGGGCACTGATAAGAAACTGCAGCCAACTGAGTGGGAGGAACTACTGTAAGCATATGTGGTAGACAGTTTTGGTATTTTTTTAATTAGAAGCTAGTTTACAGGGTTTTAATGTGGGCTTTGTCCATTACATTTTTTTTTTAAACTGGAGCACCTCCCCCTATAAATCTATGACAGTTGTAGGTAATGCCATACTATTACAGTGGACTGCATTTAGAGAATAGTCTGGTCTACACTCAGTGATTAAAATTAAAATGACATTTGTCTGGATTCTTCACAGATCTGTATATGTGGTGCTGGGGATTGAACCCAGGGTGTTGTGCATGCTGGGCAAGCACTTTACCACCTGAGCCATAACCCCAACCCTTTCTTACAGACTTTTTAGTGGCAGAAGACTTGAACAAGTTTTTCCTAAGGTATTCAATTTAGAAAGTAATGGGCAAAGTACATAGCTGATATTTAATATTCTCTAGGAAACAGATATAGAAAGAAAGGAATTCCTGCCTCTTAGGTAAGAACATAATAGTGGGCAGTTAATTGGGGGCTAATGCACATTCTCGCCTTTCTCCCCAGGTGGTGATACTATGGAAGGTGAATGGATAGATTTAAGAATGTATCATAAGGTGAGCGTGGTGGCGCCCGCCTGTAATCCCAGCACCCAGGAGGCCTAGGCAGGAGGATTGTGAGTTGGAGGCCTCTTTAAAAAAAAAAAAAGAAAAATTAATCCTAAAGCTGGGAGTGTGGTCCATTTGCCAAACATGATGTGCAAGGTTTGGATTTAATCCCCAGCACCTCAGAAATAATCACAAAGTTTAAAAAAAAAATTAACTGTGAATTTCCTTACTTTGACATTATAGGTTTGAAGATTGTACTTATTTACACCAATTTTCAGAAAGCATTTAAACAGTGAGCATTGAGATTTAAATGTGACACGAATGGCCCTTACTTGTAGCACAACCTCATGACACTGAGTAGGTAGCACGTATAAACTACTCTAGTGTCTTCCTGGAGCTAGGATACCATTGGCTCCTTCAGAGCCAAGGTGCTACTTCATGATTACTGCAAAGGAATTTGTTTTTAATGTGTCTTGGAAGACTCAACTATCAGAAAAGAAAAAGTACTAAAACAAACTCAGTATAGGTTCTATACACAGGTATACTTTTTAAGCCTGGATTCTACTTTGCAAATGTATCTTCAAGCATTGTTAGTGTACTGTGTTGTAAGCTTGGTTCCTGATGTAGGTCTCTTAGTAGACTATCCTAAAAGTTCAAGAGGTTATTAATGTATTAGTTACTTAAAGTGTTGGAGAATGAAAGACCCAAGCTTTTTTAAAAAATGAAAAAAAAAAGTGAATTAAACACTTCACATGAGGTTATGGATATGAAATCAACAGGCCAGAAGAACAACTGGAATTAAAACAACTATTTTGCTGTTATAAGAGAATTACATTGCATTTGAGTATTTGTGCTTTGTGAAATGAACAACATGCCTGAAAAAAAAATGTAGAGCCAAGTGTTGTGGTTCATGCCTGTAAGAGTTCCTATTTGAGAGGCCAATACAGGAGGATCTCAAATTCAAGGTCAGCCTGGACAACTTAGTCAAACCCTGTCTCAGATTAATTTTTTTTAAAGGCTGAGAATATAGCTCAGTAGTGTAGAGCATTGCTTATCTAACATGTGTGTGGCTCTGAGTTCAGTTCCTAGGACCACTCCCAAAGAAGAAGGGAAAGAGGAAGACAGAGAGAAGGAATGCAATAGTTAGAACAGGGGAATATTATCTTTAATTTGTAACGTGTCAGTAAGTTATGGCTCTGTGGTTTTTTTTCTTGATTAGTACATAAGATAAACAGCTTCCAGACTCCGAGGGCACAGAGCTGTACTGATGGGTACTGACTGAGTGGAGGCCGTGTTCTGTTGGTGTGCCCCAGTTAGACTTTATAGCTTTGTCTACTAGACAGTTTCAACGTGAAGAACCTAGAGAAACTCAGTAAAGAAGACCGCCACAGGACAGCCTGTGTTTGTACTTCAAATGGAGAAGCTTCCCAGGTCATAACGGACTTGTCTAGAGCACAGATTTCAGACTGAGAATTGAACAGAAGTCCAAAGTTGCTGCTTATAGACCATGGAGGATCTGTTGTCCCTTTGCTTCATATCCAGAGTGCTGATACACAACAAAACCTAAGGGCTCTGAGATTTCTTCCAACCACTTCTAAATCTCTTGAGTGGTATCAAAATCCTTAAACTCGGTTATTTTATTGAAAAAAAGAGCCACTGATTTCCATATCCAATCCCATGTGCAGTGTCTCATTTTGAGTGTAGTCTCAGTTTCTGTGTATTATTACATTTGAAGAATCAAAATAGATGGGGAATCTGTAAGACAAAACCAGAAATACTGGCCTTGAGAAGGGAATTTTAGAATTTAAAAATATTGCCCACTTTATCGATAAGAATGTTTTACCAAGCCGGGCCTGGTGGTGCATGCCTTTAATCCCAGCACTCGAGAGGCAGAGGCAGGCGGATCTCTGTGAGTTCGAGGCCAGCCTGGTCTACAAAGCAAGTCCAGGTCAGCCAGGGCTGTTACACAGAGAAACCCTGTCTCGAAAAAAAAAAAAAAAAAAAAAGAATGTTTTACCTAAAAAGGCTAGTTTTACACAGTTGTGTTGGGAGAACAAGCAGTGGGTGCCAAGTATCAAGATTTGCAGAGAAGCTTCTCTCCTCCTGTCTCAGGGTTCAGCTAGTGTGAGAAGGCCTGGGTGTGGCCCAGGAGGGAGCAGCAGCAGGGTTAGTGGTTTCTTCTTAACCATTTCCTTCCCAGTATAGCCCTAAGGTTCTCTGTCTTTCTCTTCTCCTTCCCTTCTAATCATCTCTTGTCTGTCTAGTTTCTGTTCTAGAAGTTGTTTCCTCTGCCCCTCCATTGCTGCCGCAGAGCATTAACGCTAACAGCACAACCGAGGCTCCTGGCTGCCTGGCTGCTGTGTGACAGTAATGCATGCCCTGCATGCCACTCTTCACCTTCTTTTCCCAAAGGAACAGTGGGACCAGCACAGATGGGCGGGATCCTGAAGCAGAGGGTGTTTCTGTGTACTTAGCATTCCCAAGCCACCACAGCCCGTTAAAGCTGCAGCATACTGGTAGTCTGTGAGAGTGCAGTTGTCTCATCTCAGTATATGCACAGCCTTCAGCAGGCTTCCAGGAGGTGGGGCGGTATCTGGGACTTAACAGGCTCTGAGGCCAATGCACAGAGTTGCCCTGTGTTCAAAGTGGTGCAGCTTCCTCATATCATGTGTTTCTTTGTCTCTGCTCTTCTAGAATCCCACCATCCCTATCCAGAAGCTACAGGACATCCAGAGAGCAATGGAGCTGCTCTCTGCATGCCAAGGCCCAGCCAGGAACATTGATGAGGCCACAAAGCACAGATACCAGTTCTGGGACACACAGCCAGTGCCCAAATTGAGTAAGCTCATATGCGTGTCTACACAAGCCAGAGTAAAAAGACTTCACAGTTTTGTGTCATATACACTGAAAATTAACACAAAAGCTAATATTTGTCTTCTTAAAGTATAGATACTAAGTAGGGATACTGGTTCTCAATAACACTGATTATAGCCTAATTGCTGTTTCTGTTACATTTTCCAATATCTAAAATGTGTATTATATAATTATAATTTTTATTAATTTTTTTGTGTATATGTATAATATGATATATAATATATTATATAGTAAAAAATATGCTATATGTAATATAGCTATATAGTAAATTTTTTATAAGTAGTATATAGCCGGGTGGTGTTGGCACACGCCTTTAATCCCAGCACTTGGGAGGCAGAGGCAGGCAGATCTCTGTGAGTTCGAGGCCAGCCTGGTCTACAAACTGAGTCCAGGACAGCCAGAGCTGTTATACAAAGAAACCCTGTCTCAAAAAACCAAAAAAAAAAAAAAAAGTACTATATATAAAAATACAGCATATATATATTTAAAAAATAAAAATGGGTTTTTTTTTCTCTTCATTCTTATTCTTTGCTTCTAGGCTTCATGAAGTTGTTTTTTTCCTATATATTGTTAAAGATTTTTATTGGATGCAATTAACTGTTTTGCTTGCATGAATATATGTGAATCATATGCATGCTTGGTGTCTACAGAGGCCAGAAGTCAATGGGTTCCCTGAAACTAGTTAAGAATAGTTTTAAGGGGGCTGGAGAGATGGCTCAGCAATTAAGAGCACTGACTGCTCTTTCAGAGGTTCTGACTTCAATTCCCAGCAACTATGTCATGCCTCATAACCATCTATTATGTGATCTGATACCTTCTTCTGGCATGTAGGTTTAGTTGCAGGTAGAGCACTCAATATATATTTAAAAGTAGTTTTGAGGGACCATGTGGGTTCAAGAACCAAACTTGAGTCCTTTGCAGGAATAGCTACTGTTCTTGCCCACTGAGCCATCGCTCTAGCAACCTCCCACTACATTATTTTGTTAGCATTTTTCGTGCCTCAGATATTCTAAAGGACTCAGAAAAAACTTTCCTTTAATATCTCACTAAATGGATGGTTGTATACTTTTTACTGGGATTCTGAACACACTATTGGCATATCAATTCCATGTTATATGGGAGTTAGGGTGCCTCCTTGGAAGTAAAGGCCTTTGTGGGCTCTTTTTCATGTAAAGAATTATAGCAGGGTCTTGTTCCTAGGACCATGCTTGCACCATCAAATCCCACTTAAGACTTTCCCAGTTAACTTGCTATAGACATAATTATTTCTCTTTCCCATTATGTATAAGTAATAATAATTGTCATGAAAGTGTTCAAATTACATGACCATGTATATGTCCTACTGTGACTTAGAACTGTGCCTAGTTACATTTTGGTTATTTAGGTTTCAAATAGCATAGAAAGAGTCATTCGCCACCTAGAACTTTACCAGTCCAGTTATATACAGATAAATCCATTTTGTCATAATTCAAGGAGTAATGTTTTTCTGAGCATTGAAGTATCAGTCATATGTTTTCCAGTCCTTTCTCACACATAGCTTGAAAAGAATAAGAATCTAAGTAGGAGAGAAAGGAAGAAGAACGGAGGGTTGGGAATGTACCCCAGTGGTAAAGCACTTGCTTAGAACATGTGAAATCCTGGGCTTATCCCTTGCACCAGGGGAAGAGTCTGCTTTTTGTCTTTCAACCTCTAGAAATGTGTCTGGTAATGGAGGAATATTCTTTACAATGAGTTTACGAAGTCTTTAATGACACTGAATTAAATGAGTATTAGCTGAAGGATCTAGATTTATTGATGAGCTAGGTTTAACTGAATACAGTTCACCAAGATGCTTTCTACCCTCCAGAGAAGGCAACCCCTAACCTCAGGGCTTCCTTGGGGAGGGATTCCCTGGGGCTCATCCTGCTTTTCCCTTTGCACTAAATGTTCGCAAGGTCCTTGAATGCTAGAGCTCTTGGTGCACCTCAGTTCAGTCAGAGGCCATATCTGGTGATGGAGCCATGTTGTTGGGGAAAGGGAGGCCCGACAGAATACATAGAGACTGCCTCTCTAGTTCTGTGTGTCTGGGAGGTTGCCTAGTCCACACCAAACACACTCAGCTGTTCTGAGTTAACCTACATGAACTCATCTTGTTAGAGCCAAGCATTAAACAGGCTTCATGAGGACACTGTAAGGGAATGGCCAGGAATTGGGCCATGTGGGCTCCCTGGAGGAAATGTGAGGAGCTGACACAAGTTGTGTACTTCTTGTAGAAGGGGTCTGTAACCAGACTTAGTGGAGCCTACGGGTCTGTACTCAGATGGTTTGAATGCCAGACACAGCGTGGGGCACAGGTCACATAATATGGTGGAAAGTGGTACAGAGGTAGAAGGGTAGGTAAGGTAGCTAGCTACACAGAGTAGACGACTTATGTGTCTTTCATAGGAAAAGGCTTTAGCTGTTGAAGATGCTATGACATGAGCTCCTGAGAAATTCTCAGGGACTGATATCATGATGACCAGAGGACCAGGCTCAGTAAAAAGGAATGTCCTGAACCTGGGACAAACTCTTGGATCAAATGCTAGAATACTGGGAATAAAAAGTGTGGAGGGTGTGAGGAGGGGCAAGATAGGCTAGAGCTATAGGGAATCATCTGTATTTTATTCCAATTACAAGACACTTAACGTAGAGAGTAAATTGAAAACGAAAAGTTGAGGGCTAAGCTGATAGCTCAGTTTATGGAATGCTTGTCTACTATAAGCAAAGCCTTGGGTTTGATTCTCAGCACCTCACCAGTCAGATGTGGTACATGCTTATAAGTCTAGCATTCAAGAAGTAGAGGAAGGAGGACCAGAAGTTGAAGGTTATCTTGGGCTACATTACAAGTTCAATGCCAGCCTGGCATGCACAAGACACTGCTCTTCAAAAAAGAGTGGGGGAACTCAGAAGTTACTAGAGATGGAGTATAAGTGCAGACTACATGGCTATCAGTAAAGGTGGGATGAAGTAATCAGTTTAGAAATTTTTTTTAGGTTTTTCTGCTGGGAGGGGTCAGAGGTGACTGTGGTTGCCACACCCTCAATTTGTGGAAATGGAATAATAGACCCCATTTCTAAGTCTGTTGTATCAAGCCTGCATTACGTACAGTGGTGGTGGTAGTGTACTGTAGCATAGGGCTGAGGCTGAGAATTCACCGTCACTTTATAATGTCATTAGGTGACATATAGTTTCTTTATTGTTTTAACTGGTAAAATAACAGTCTAAGAAAATCTACAGTAATAATGTGTTAATAATGTGAAGTAATAATGTGAAGCCTATGGCTTGAGATGCCCATTATATATATTACTATATATAATTATTAACAATGTTATTTAATTAATAATATTATTACATAATAAAGTATGTACTAACATAGCTGCTTTATTCCTGTACTATTATTAATTGGATTATTCTGAGCCCAAGTGTCCTAAATCTGAAAATATCCTTTCACTTCTCTTGCTGACCATTTGGGATTGTCATAGTACTGTGAAATGTAATATCCTGTCTTTTTTCTCTTTTTCTCCAGATGAAGTCATAACCTCTCATGGTGCAATTGAACCGGACAAAGACAATATCCGCCAGGAACCATATTCTTTGCCACAGGGTTTTATGTGGGACACTTTAGACTTGAGTAATGCCGAAGTGGTAAGACTTTAATTCAACACCTGCATTCACACACATTGTGTCTAAGGTGCACAGCACACTTAGACACTTGTTTTGTCTTGTAGCTGAAGGAGTTGTACACATTGCTCAACGAGAATTACGTGGAAGACGATGACAATATGTTCCGATTTGACTATTCACCTGAGTTTCTCTTGTGGTATGCCTGGCTGGTCATGGGCCATTGATGGATTATTGAATCAAGAGGTCTTGTTTTATTCCTGTGTTCCTGCATACTAACTGGTGTGTTTCTCTTCTCTACCTCAGGGCTCTGCGTCCCCCAGGCTGGCTTCTGCAATGGCACTGTGGAGTCCGAGTGTCTTCAAATAAAAAGTTAGTAGGTTTCATAAGTGCCATCCCAGCAAACATCCGAATTTATGACAGGTATGCATTAAAGCCAGTGTATGTGTGTGTGCCCTCCAAATTATAATTAAACCAGACTTTAAAAAATTACGCAATGCTGAGCTAGGGTGACAAAGCTCAGTAAAAAGTTCTTGCTTGTGCAAAGCGTTAGGTCCTGAGGTTGGATCCCCAGCACCCCTATCAAAGCCAAGTGCTATGATACATGCCTATAACCCAAGAATTAGGCGAGCAGAGACAGGGCAATGGGGGATGCCAGGGCTTCCTGGTTGGCCAAATTCCCAAATTAGAAAGCTCCAGGTTCAGTGCTCAATCCTGTCTCAAAGAAAATATTGGAGGAAGCCATTGAGGAGGATATTAGATGTTAACCTTTGGTGTTGTCAAGTTTGTGCTATGTAGTAAAATTCTGACTCAGAAAACCACAGGACAATAGGTGTAGTGCCTGTCTAGCATGTGTGAGGCTTTGGGTTCCCAGTGTCAACGTAAGTCAGTCAGTGAATGCTTACTCTGTACGATTATTGATAGTAAAATTGCTTGGGAGAGCTATTTAGGAGTATGTTGTACATTAGAGCTGTAAACCTAAAAAATAACAGATTTATTTAATTTAAAAAAAAAAAAAAAAAGGAGCCAGGCGGTGGTGGCGCACGCCTTTAATCCCAGCACTTGGGAGGCAGAGGCAGGCGGATCTTTGTGAGTTCGAGGCCAGCCTGGTCTACAAAGCGAGTCCAGGACAGCCAGAGATATTCAGAGAAACCCTGTCTTGAAAAACCAAAAAAAAAAAAAGGAAAAGTTGGACCAGAAATACGAGGACAGTGCTAGTTGTCTATCCCTCCATCTGGCCTCCTATACCTCACTCTGCTTTCCCACCCATCATCCCTCCCTCTCTTTTTTTCTCATTTTTCTTTTATTCTCTGACTCTAAAGCTTATACATGCACTATGAATGTATATATTATGTACATAGACTAAACAAAGCCATCAATAGGTATTTCTGAAAAAACTAGTAATGTTAGAGGAGATTATAAACTCCTTCCAGAGGTAAAGTATGTTACATTTTTGTTTTGAATTGTCAAACGCCCTGAAAATCAGATATCCAGCTGTGGAAACCAGAGGTCTAATAGCTAATATGTCTGTTCACCATAGTGGGCTGTATAGTTGACTGATATGAGCATGCGCTCTTAAGAACACTGCTATTTAAGTAAAATGAATGTATACCCCAAATCAGGACTGAGCTTTGAAGCTCTGGGAGGCTTACAGTAGCTTGGGAAAATGTCAACTCTGTCTGATCATAACCCTCTTCAGAGATCTTGGGAAATTTGTGTTATCTGGTGTCACAATACCTTGCTTTTTCTACACTGGGTAGCCCAGGCCTGTGGGTGTGAGGGGGGTGTTGTTGTTTAGTTGAGCTTTTGTGGAATTTTTTTTGCCATAATTATATATGCTGCAGGAAAAACAAATACAGGAACTTTTTGAGACATATCTGATCCAACATCTAAAATTATAATAATAGACCAAAGTTTTAAATTCTGATTGAGATAAAGGAGACCAAGTCTCCCTGGCCTAGAGTTGATCATTTTGACATTTGACATAGGAATAGAAAAAGGTGTCCGGTCTGAATTTATGAAGTGCCTGCACATGTAGTATTTTTTTTTTAATATTATTGTTAGAGAACACTTTTTCTGGTCTCATTTTGACATTTGACATAGGAATAGAAAATGGTGTCCGGTCTGAATTTATGAAGTGCCTGCACATGTAGTATTTTTTTTTTAATATTATTGTTAGAGAACACTTTTTCTGGTCTCATTTTGACATTTGACATAGGAATAGAAAATGGTGTCCGGTCTGAATTTATGAAGTGCCTGCACATGTAGTATTTTTTTTTTTGAATATTATTGTTACAGAACACTTTTCTGGTCTTACTTGGAACTTTATGAAAGTGTTACCTTGTTCTTTTAAGTGTGCTCTGATTGTTCTATCTGTTGTCAGTGTGAAGAGGATGGTAGAAATCAACTTTCTTTGTGTCCATAAGAAACTGAGATCAAAACGGGTAGCCCCAGTGTTAATTCGAGAAATAACTAGAAGAGTGAACCTAGAAGGAATCTTTCAGGCTGTATATACTGCTGGAGTGGTTCTTCCTAAGCCTGTGGCCACATGCAGGTAATAGCATCACCTTAACATCAGGTTTTTCCCTTTACCAGATGTGTGGGGCTTATTACCATCTTACTAGAAGAACTGTCCTCCTCTGATATAATCCACAGGGATGTGGGCTTGCTGGGGATAGTAGTTTGTTGGTAGCCGAGATGGAGACAAAACTAGAACCATTGAGTCCAATATTCAATATATCATGTAGCCCTCTTCCAATGATGTTGCTAGGTAAATTTGTGTTTCTATTTCTCCTCCATTTGGAAGGTAAGCACCACCTGTGTGTGGGGAAGCCTATGGCATCACCGTCCTGAGATGTCCATCCAGTGTCACCACTTTCTATCAGCATCTAAACTCAGTGCAGCACTGCTGACCTGCTGAAAAACCAGACACATCCTATCAGTTCAGAAGTGCACATGTGCCTGTTAGCTAAGAAGAAAGCTTTGAACTGCCTTTATGAGTTCATAACTAGCCAGGCTCTCAAAGTTACTCCAGAGGGAATATAGTCAAACTTACTGGACTAACTGCCTTCAGTATATCAGAAAATTATCTCCCTCCACATTTCTCTTGACTCAAGTAGGAGTAAACTTGAAATAAATATAGTATAAAACTATAAAATTTCTATAACTTACTAAATTATTACATTAATAAATATGGGCATTAACAAAAATATTTTAGTACAAATAATTGATTATATGCCAAAACTTAGAATCATATAAATTCAAGAACTTCAGAATTATGTTTCTTTGGTGGGTATTTCCTATAGCAGATACTGTTTATTTGGCAAGAATATTTTTATGATTTTTTTTTTTTTTTTAGGTTTTTCTAAGACATGGTTTCTCTATGTAACAGCCTTGGCTGTCCTGGACTTACTTTGTAGACCAGACTGGCCTTGAACTCATAGAGATCCACTTGCCTCTGCCTCCCGAGTTCTTGGATTAAAGGTGTGTGCCACCCCGCCCGACTATTTTCATGATCTTAAACCTCTTGGTTCACCTCACATAAAATCATGATGCTCATTAAAAATTTATATACTTCTTTTATAAAATACAAAATATTAAATATAGTATTCTTCTTTAGGGGAAGAGATAAAAGCCCACAAGCTCCAAAGGTGTATAACTAGCAATGCAAGACAGTTTTATGAATCAGTTGGTTTTGTTTTTGTTTTTAATTTTCAAACAAATTAGTGCATAGGAAAGGGGCCAGCGCCCATCACTGTGCCTGGTGCAGCATAAGTATTAAATAGGTGCTTCTGGCAGAGCTAAGACAAACTGAAACTTTTGTTGTCTTCCAGGTATTGGCACCGATCCCTAAACCCCAGGAAACTGGTAGAAGTGAAGTTTTCTCACTTGAGTAGAAACATGACCTTACAGAGAACGATGAAGCTTTACAGACTTCCGGATGTAAGTAAGGGGCATTTGTGACTTTCTGAGTCTTCAACCACTGAAACCTTTAATGGAGAACAGTATTAACGTCAGACTGAAACTGTGCTCGTGTCTGGGGAACGGAGAATGCTACGACAGGAATAGACAGTGTGGGACTCTCTAGAGCTAGGAAAGCGGAGAATTTACTTGGGAAAGTTTTGTTTTTCAAAGTCTTTTTTAAATTCGTGAGTTTAGAATTTATGTCATTAAATACAAGTCAAAGGAGTTTTGCATTTTTGAATATTGTCCTTTAAGTAATGAGGAAGAAAAGTCCATGCTGCCTCGGGCTTCTTATCAGGGTTCAGGTTTAAAGAGAAGACTTGGGATGTGGAAATAATGTTGTATCCAGCTGTTACCTATTTTTTTCCTAGTTTAGTAATTTTTTTTAAGCTCTTTAGACGGGGTCTTGTTGTATAGTTCCTGGTGGATTAGAACTGGCTGTATAGCCTAGGCTAGTCTCAAAAACTAAAAAAAAAACCTGCCTTAGTGTCCCAGAGGCTGAGATTACAGGCATATGCAGCAGTTTTGGAAGTTACTTTGTTTATTTTGTTTGTGTGGTATATGTAGTGCGTGCACATGTTCATATGTGTATGGTTGCCCATGGAGTAAATATGTTTGTGAAGTCAGTGGTTGAAGTCAGTGTCTTTATCATTCAATTTTATTTATTGAGGTAGGGTCTCACTGAATTCACATTCAGTTAATGTAGCTAGCAGGCTTACTCTAGGGTTCCCTATCTCTGCCTTCTGAAAGCTGGGATTACAGTTGGGCCACCAGACACCCACATGGGTGCTGAGGATCCATACTCCAATTTGCAGATTTGGGCAGCAAGCACTTTATCCACTGAGCCACCCACCTTTCCCTTCATTTTTTTAAACTACTAGATTTTTTTTAACATTTTTATTTTATTTATTTGTTTTTATTTTTTGGTTTTTTAAGACAGGGTTTCTCTACATAGTCCTGGCTATCCTGGATTTGTAGACCAGGCTGGCCTTGAACTCACAGAGATCCTCCTGCCTCTGTCTCCTGAGTGCTGGGATTAAAGGCATGCACCTCCACACCGGGCCATTACAGACAGCTGTGAACTGTCATGTGGGTGCTGGGATTTGAACCTGGGTCCTTTGGAAGAATAGCCACTGCTATTAACCACTGAGCCATCTCTCCAGCCCCCTAAACTACTAGATTTACAATGTAAAATACTATCTTATAATATAAAAGTATATTATTAAACATATTTAATATATAAAAGTATAAAAAATATATAAATATATTAAATATAGTTGAGTGTTGTATTATTGTGTATCTCTTGCTGATTGTCACAAACTGAGCAGCTTCAAAGAGTATGTTTAAGCCAGTCATAGTGGCACATTCTGTAATCCTAGTACTCAGAAGCCTGAGGCAGGACAATAAAGAGTTCAAGGCCAGCCCGAGGTACATAAAAGTATCTTCATTTGACACCGCAGAGATGACTCAGCAGTTAAAAGCGCTTGTCCTCACATGGTAACTCACACTATCTGTAACAACTTGAGAAGTTAGTACTTCTTATTCCTGTACACAGGAAAAACTGAAGCTTAGGAAGGTTGACACATTGTCCTGGCCACAAAACAGACGCATGATGTCCTGTCCCTAGGCTTCAGAGATTCATATGCTGCCTGCTCTCATAGTATACCATGTGGGGTACTATGCCCCAGGCCCACAAGGTGTCCTACTGTGCCAATTTTGCCATACAAATCAGAACAGAAAAGAACAATTATCAAGGTCCAGGCAGATCTCTTTGGCCTGTTCTGGATGTCTCTCTTCTTTTTCAGGTATAAGAAAGAGGAATGAAGAGTAGTGTAACTTAATTCTATTGCTGCCAAAAAAAAAAACAAAAACAAAAACAAAACACTGACCAGAAACAGCTTTGGAAGGAAAGGACTTACCTTATTTCACTTTGACTTCTGGGTCACAGTCCATCCTTGAGGAAAGTCAGGACAGGAACATGAAACAGGAATGTTGAAGCAAGGATCATAGAGGAACACTGCTTACTGGCTCACTCTCTGCCTAAAGCTCACTTAGCTTTCTTATACAGTCCAGGCCAGCCTCCTTAGGGGTGGTTAGTGCTGCCCACACTCCCTACTACGTCAGTCATTAATCAAGATAATCCCACACAGTGATAGATTTCACAAACCAGTGTGATCTGGCAATTCCTTGGTTGAAATGTCCTCTTTTGAGGTAACTCTGGGTTGTGTCATATTGACCATATAAACTAATTAGTATAGTAGTTGGTAAAAAAAGAGGATAGAACAAAAGAGATAAAGGTACAGATAATAAATGGAAAAGTGACAGATGCCAACAGCATTCGCTGGTACTCTTGATTAAAGGTAGATGATACAGGTGCTAACAGTAAGCTACTTAAGAACAGTTTTGTACTGCTCAGCATAAAGGGAGCCTTCTGGGATAAAACTTTTGTTCTTTGGCTCAGTCTCATTCTTCTGATTCATTATTACCATTTTCTTACAGTTCTTGGTTTTGTTTATTAGGCATAGACTTCTGATCGAGGCACTAACATTTATTAGGCCAACATCATGCTAGAGAGTGAACCTTTATCATCTCATGCATGAGCCTGAGCAGTCACAGAATGGTAGGCTATTATACCGGTCACAGAAGTTGACATGGAGACAAGATTGACATGTGGAGTCTGCTTTATAGGATCAAAGCCAGCTTGGCACTCACCATGGCTGCTATTCCCCAAAGGCTAGGCTTCCCCAAGAAACACATCTTCCTAAGTCTCCCTACTCTTCAATGTGCTTGTTATTTAAAGCTGAGTATTTACAAACAGTTGTAAGGACGGAGCTTAAAAGTAAAGGAATTTGAAGTAGATAAAAGGATTAATCAACCAGGGTGTCTGAGCATTGTGCTGTTAAAGCATGTGCTGTATGTAGTCTGTGTCTAGTAACACTTGATGATCTTAGTGCTTAGAAACTCCCTTCTTACTCATATAAGTCACGTAACCATTGTTCCCATCTCTTCTCATGCTGTGTAGTTTGACAGATAGTAACACTTGTTTTTCAGTGGAACTCTGAGTTTTCCTTATACATTTACACAAGCTTCAGATAACATGGAGTTTAAAAAAAAAGTAATAATCCATACTAGTTGAGGCTGGGAAAGTATCTGACTCAGAAACAGAATTTACTTAGGAAATGTAACATGTTCCTATTAACTAGGAAAGTTTCTTTGCTTTATGTTGAGTCCCCAGAGAACATGACTGTTTCATTCAGTTATACAGAAGCATCCTATTTTTATTTCAGTGTATGTCTTCCCGCTTATTCTTGAAGACAGCTATAATTGTTTCAGCTATGGAGCTTCATGACTGAAAATAATCTTGTGTTTTATGTCACTGAAGCTGGGCCTTGTAAGTGCAGTTCACTCATTCTACACTGAACCTATATAACCCAGCCCAAAGGAAAGTGAATTTTAAGTGACTGCAGTAAACAAATACATTTTAAATGGTTTTGATCTTTAACTAACAGTCATAAATGCATATTAATTTTACTTATTTCCAGGTGGGACTGGACATTTCTTTTTGCAGTACTTGGATTTAATTCATGGTCTTGTACACACTAGGCAAGTACTTTACCATTGAGCTACATCCTCAGAGAGACTATGTTTCTAATTTTTTTGAGAGCTACACAAAGATTTATAACTTTGAGCTGCTTATTCAGTGTTAAGGATTTAGTTCTCCAACTTTAATAATCGAATGGTATTTTAGTGAAGGTCCTGTATCTTTTTTTTAAGATTCATTTATTTATTATGTATAGAGTGTTCTGCCTGCATATCTGCCTGGATGGTAGAAGAGGACACCAGATCTCATTATAGATGGTTATGAGCCACCATGTGGTTGCTAGGGATTGAGAACTCAGGACCTCTGAAAGAGCAGCCAGTGGAAGCGCTCTTAACCTCTGAGCCATCTCTCCAGCCCGGCTCTGTATCTTTACAAAGACCACATATCCCATAGCTTGTTGTAATGGTCGCATGTATTGCCAACTTTCCTGCCTCCCCCATACCAATCAGTAATCAGTTGGCACTGTTGGTCACAGCCTTGGAAACCCCCAGGTAATAATTGATCACAGCTGCCACTGAAGGTAAATCTGGTTTCCTCTCTTGGACTTCTGTGTAGAGGCCTTCAGAAATTATAATGACCTAATTCCAGGAGTTTTGTGTTTAGGCTTTTAAAAATCTACTTATTTAGTTGTCTGTTTATGTGTGTGTAAGTACGTGTGTGGTACATGAATGGAGGTGAGAAGACAATTTCGTAGAGTGGGTTACAGATGCACACCACTTTTATAAAATGTGGCTTTTATAAAAATGTGGTGAGCCAGGCGGTGGTGGCACACGCCTATAATCTCAGCACTTGGGAGGCAGAGGCAGGCGGATCTTTGTGAGTTCGAGGCCAGCCTGGTCTACAAAGCGAGTCCAGGACAGCCAGAGATATTCAGAGAAACCCTGTCTCGAAAAACCAAAAAAAAAAAAAAAAAAATGTGGTGCAAGGGATCAAATCTAGGTTGGCAGGCTCGCATGGCAAGTGCTTTTATCTGCTGAGTTTTCTCCCAAGCTCTAGAAATTTTTAATTTAGAAATATAGGTAATTAAAAACAAAAAAGTATATTATCAATATTTATAATACTTACCTCCTAAAATTATCCAATATTTTTCCAAGGGAAAAAAGCATAAAGTATGATGATATTTTTCATATGTGTTAAATAAAATCTTAGTATATAAATCAACTTTTCATGTTCCATTTGATTGGATAAGAAGATAGGACACATTGCTTAGCAACTTCATCTTTGTGGGAGTGCACATCATAGTTTGCCACCTGCACATGTGGATCAGAGGACAGCTTGTGAGAGTTGCTTCCTTCCACCGTGTGGGTCCTGGGTACTCAGACTTGGCAGTGGGCTTCTTTACTCCCTGAACCATCTCACCAGCCCTCATTCTCTTGCTTTTTATTGTAAGAGCCATCTTAATAAGTTGCCCAGACTGGCCTTAAACTCACTGTGTATCCCAGTCAGGCCTTGACCTTGCAGTTAATTCCCATGCCTCATCCTCTCAAAGAGCTGGGATTCTGAAGGCCCAGCCACTAGAGCTGGCTTTGGGCTTTAGTGGATTCATGGTATACTGCAGGTTCTGATTCACTAACGCAGGTCTGGAGCCAAGAGTCTCTAGTTCTGACAAGTTCCCTTAGGCACTGAAGAGCTGTAGGCCACACTTTGAACTTAAACTAATTTCATTTTACTCCTCTCCCATTTAACTTCTGGCTTTGCTTTGTTTTCCTTCTAACAAGGTTACAAAGACTTCAGGTTTGAGACCAATGGAACCAAAAGATATCAAAGCAGTCCGAGAACTAATCAACAGCTACTTGAAGCAGTTTCATCTAGCTCCAGTGATGGATGAGGAGGAAGTGGCCCACTGGTTCCTCCCCAGGGAGCACATCATTGACACATTTGTAGTCGAGGTAAAAAGATTAACTGATAAGAGAACATTGTGTGCCCATATCTTCATGACTCACTGCTTCTGCTAGCCCTGCAACATCTGCATACAGTCCTGGATTGAAGCATTTTCACTAGTTACTAAAAGGAAGTTAGAGTGCTTTTCTGTTTGCTGTGCATTTGTTCAGCATGAAACGCTAATAATTAGTGTCTCATCTTAGACTGCTACATTTTAGAGTTTTTGTATTATTTTGGTTTCTATAACTGTTTGAATCTGAACTGCCATTAGATTAAGGTGACAAGCCACAGATTCAGCCCTTTTAGTTCTTGTTCAAGGGAGGCAAGGAAAAGGAGTGGTCTAGATACTCTGACCATTGCCTAGATGGATTTAACACCTTGTTTTACAAAGCTTAGAATTAGTTGTTCAGATGCTTTCTCACTTGGAAGCCCAGTGGGTTGAAGTGAGGTTGAACTTAGAAAATGGAATGTAGTTTGGCAAGCAATTTGGAAGACAGTGGAGAAGGCCAATCAGAAGTGATGCTAGGAATTTGCTCACATCACTTATGACCAAAACTGTTACTTAGCACTGTCCTTATGATCTCAGGTCCAGTTAGGGCAGTTTTGGAGAGACTGACCCATAGTAAGGATGGCTCAAGAGATTTCTAATGATAGATGAGCAGGTAGCATCAACATTTGCTTTTTTTTTTTTTTTACTTGTTTTCCGAAACAGGGTTTCTCTGTGTAACAGCCCTGGCTATCCTGGACTTTTGTAGACCAGGCTGGCCTCCGACTCACAGTGATCCACCTGCCTCTGCCTGTCCAGTGCTGAGATTAAATGCATGTGCTACCATGCCAGGCAATTAAAGACAGCTGTGAACTGCCATGGGGTTGCTGGGGTTTGAACCAGGGTCCTTTGGAAGAGCAGCCAGTGCTCTTAACCACTGAGCCATCTCTCCAGCCCCAACATTTGCACTTCTAAAACCTCTTTGCACACAAATCTTTCACACTTCTGTCCAGCGCCTTGGAAGCTGTCCACTCTAAAGGATTACTCAGAACCAAAGAGCTCCTATTCTAACGGACTAGATTAGGAGCTGTTTACCATGCTTAGAGTGGAATAAGATTTTGGCATTTGTCCCCATGTAATAATATAATAAAATAAATCCATTGCTTGTTACCTAAAGAACATCCCATATGTGGAAATGAATTTTTCTCACAAAAATTAGTGAAAGAATAATTTCACATTTTTAAAAACATGGGCCCTTTCCTTGGTTTTGCTTTCAATTGATTGTGACATACTGCCTTTATTGAAGTATATGAAGAAGATATTTCCCATGAAATATTGAAGATGTGAAAATGAGTGGATAATTTAACCCTTTTTCAGATAATTGTCAGTTTTTTCCCTTTTGAGATGGGGTCTCAGTGTGTGGTCCAGATGTACTCAAGCCTGCTGTATTGCTCAGGCTGGCTTTTAGACTATTTTTATCATAGGTGTATGGGGTGTTTTGCCTGTATGCATATCTATGCATCACATGCATGTCTGTGTCCTTGGAGACCAGAAGAGGGTATCGGATCCCTGGTAACTACAGTTATAGACAGTTGTGAGCATCCCTGTAGATGCTAGAAATCTAACCTGGACCCTCTGGAAGAGCAGTCAGTGCTCTTAGACACTGGGCCATCTCTCCAGCCTGGCTTTAAACTGATGATCCTCCTGCCTGAACTTTCTGAGTGTTGGGATTAGTAATGTCCACCACCACACAACTGTTTTCAGATGATGATGAAATTACCTGTTACCTGAAATTTTATCAGTTTCGTGTTGAACTAAAATTTCATTGGTATGTCATCCCCCACCTTTGTCCTCTTTCTCCTCTATGTGCCTCCTCTCCCAGCACAGTTTTTGTACACACTAAGCAGATTCTCTACCACTAACTCATGTCTGGTTCTTTGAATGAATCTTGCTTAAATATAAGTTTATAACATGCATTTGCCACTTGGAAAATACTGATTTACTGGGTTATATAGCTCTTTCAAATACTGACATTTCATTAGATAATATTTAAAAAATCACATTCATGGATAAGACTTTTATCATCAGAAAGACTATAAGATACCACGTGGTAGAGGATATGATGTTTTGGGGTTTGTTTTTTTCTTCTTTAAAACTTTAACTTAGATCCCCAGAAGCTCAAATGTTATTGGCAAACAAATCTTGTCAGTTTTTTTTTTTTCCTGAAGTAATCAGCTCTCATTATTCACTTCTAAGAAAATGTGCCATATACCAAGGCTGAGTAGCCATGTGCTTTGAAATGGTGTTCTGTTCACCAGTGGGTAGCTGGCTCGCCATACTGCCCCGTTTCCTCCTGACAGCACCCAATATATCTCCTTCAGTGTGGGTAGGGAAAGTCAGTCTGTGATCCCCAGCCTGGATGGCTGCACATCTACTTCCTGCCCTTTAGTGTGGTACTTTGTCTCCTCAGTTACCCAGGAGAAACTTTCCATCTAGGGCCAGCTTTGGAAGAGCTTGCAGTCTCCCCCTAGCACTTCGGCTAAACTTCTGACCCTGTCTCCTTAGTCTCAACCCAGCCTAAAGGGTTCAGACTGGGTTATAGAGAGGACAGTCTCAGTTGTTGTTCCTTGTTTAGCAGAAAGTCGGGTGTTAAGTCACAGGTCAGCATCAGTTGGCTGAAGCTTGTTCAAGGAGACACTCATACTGTTGCTTACCTCTGTCCCTCAGAGCCCCAGTGGGAAGCTGACTGATTTCCTGAGCTTCTACACACTCCCTTCCACGGTTATGCACCACCCGGCTCACAAGAGCCTCAAGGCTGCCTATTCCTTCTACAACATTCACACGGAGACACCCCTGCTGGACCTCATGAATGATGCGCTCATTATAGCCAAGTTGGTGAGTGTCATGTTGCTTTCTGTACTACTTAGTTCTTAAGCAAATCAGTTTATACAGAAAGGTCCCCTGCAAGAACAGTGTAGCTCTTAATTACTACCAAGCCATCTCTCCAGCTCCCTTCTGCAGCTGTCTTTATAATAGTCTTCTAACATGGATCTTGGTCTGTGGCTTTTAATTGTAGATACTTAGCCTTACTATAAGTACATATTTAAATTACTGTAGAGGAATTAAATGTTGCGTGGGAATGTGTTCTACAAAGAATATATTAAGGCTTTGGTATAGTAAACTTTTGAACTTTTAATATTGGCAGAAAGGATTTGATGTATTCAATGCACTAGATTTGATGGAAAATAAGACCTTCTTGGAAAAACTCAAGTTTGGTATAGGAGATGGCAACTTACAGTATTATTTGTACAACTGGAGGTGTCCAGGGACAGACTCTGAAAAGGTGAGTAAGCTTGATATGACAGTCTCATACCAGCTTCCTTCAGGATAAAGGGGCTTTAGCGCTTTCTATTGTTTTTAATTTCTGGGGGAGGGGGAGAAAAATTGTAAATGGAATCAGTTAATTCAGAAAATTCCATACTTTAGGATGGAGGTGGCTTTTTATTATTCTTGTATGTGTGTGTCGTATGGATACACACATGCCACGGCATATATGGAGATTAGAGTGCCTTTGCCCTCCTAGCCAGCTTGGCAGCTCAGGGGGACGTTTTAAAACACAGTACATTGTGCTGTGTTATAATTCAATTTCCTCTTCTATTTGGTCTTATCCCATTTTTCTTTCTTTAGGTTGGACTTGTTCTACAGTAGATGAGTATGTTATTTCTAGAAGGCTCACGTTCTCATTTGTTAATGTTCTACTTAGTGATTCCTGGAACTGTCATTCCAAAGAACAATAAAAGCACAAGTTGAGTGAAATTGAAGTAGTTGCTAACAGTCCGAACAGAAGGCCAATAGTACAGTTTCTAGTTAGGATGTTGAGAGGCAGTCTCTGCTGTTAACTGATACGTGGGAGGAGGATAAAGGTGTCCACACAACTCTCACAGTAAAGAGAGGATGTTGTCTTTCTGCTCTGGAAGTGAGACTGTTTCTCTGTGAATCAAACAGAAGTGGCAGCGTTAGTTAAGAAAGCCTTTGCTGTTAGTCACTCCTGCTTTTCTGTTTATGAAGTGGTGATATGCTTGTCAAACAGAACAAGGATCCATGTGTATCACCTTACACAATGCTACTGGGAATGTCTATAGAATTGACATGTGGTAGATATTTAACATATGGAGCAATATGAACATGTACCAGTGACTTAGCACATTATTCCATAAAGCATACTAGCCAAATCAGTACATACACAGGTTTGTCCTTTGCTCAGCAGCAGACCAGTGGATTGTTTCAAAAGCAGAAGTTTGGGGCAGATGTTCAGTGTGCTCACTAAAGAGTACAGAGCTGACTGATCAGACCTTGAGGCTGCTGTGCAAGGTCAGCAAGGGAAAGGAAGTAAACTCTAAGGTCAGATTAAATGCTGAGTGAGTAGTGCTGTCGGCACACTGATGGTCTGAATGTTTTTATTATGCAAAAATTGCACATGTTCCTTTATGCTGACTTTAATTTATCATGAAAATTGTCATGCTAATGGAAAATGTCTTACTTGTAAATAAGTATTCATAATTTTGTTACTGATGTTGTTTTTACCTAGAATTTGAAAAACAAAAGTTTCACAGTGTACATATATGTGTATATGCTGCCACTAATCCAAGGGAAAATAAAATACTAAACAAGGCCATTGTATAGACTGGGCCTTTGAGTCAGATGCCACAAAGTAGATACTTCTTCCTGCCTTTACTTCAGTGCCTCCGCTCCAGTCCAGAACACTACTTTGGACAACATGGCATTTCCTTCCCTACTGAAAAAGAGTCACCAAATGTGACCTGTAGGCTGAGTCTCATGTGTTGGCTGTTCTGTACAGCTCACAAGCTGAGAATGGTCTTTATGGGGGAAATAGTCCCAAGAATGACATTTACAAATCTTATGAAATTCATTTTATCAGAATACAGCCACATCTTCATTTATGTCCTACCTATAGCCACCCCATGCTGGAAGGGAAATCAAGTAGTTGTGACAGACTGGACTGTTTTGCCTGCAAAGATAAAATGTTTGCCATCTGGCCTCCTGTGGACTGACTTCCTAAGCAGGCCATAAATTGTACCATCCCTGATAGCACCACTAGATGGGGCACCTGGGCCCCATGGTGTAGAAGTGAGATGAGACCAGTACTGTTCCTAGACACAAGGCAGAGTTCTCATTTCATATGGTCCACACCCAACTGTGTCACATTTCTAACAGAACACCTTCAGGAAATAAAACTACCTATTCATTGGTACACTTTTTAGGAAATCAAGCATTAGGTAAGCGAGTTTGGGGAATCTGGATTCACAGTTCTTTGGGAATTGTTGTACTCATTTTTGTTGTTGTACACAAATTGAGTTTTCAGGTAAGAATTGCTGGTCAGGAATTTTGTCATGGGCTTATTTACCTCATGAGGAAATCATTAAACCATACCTTTAGAAATATATAGTAATAGTTAACATTGCTGTCTTCATAATTTAAGTGCAGGGCCAGTCGGTATTTTAGAGAATCAGTAACCAGTGCAACTGCTTGGATATGAAATAGCTGTTAAAATAAAATGTAAAAGCAACAGTCTCCAGGGTTCAGTCACACTGGCCTGTACTCTGTATCCAAATTATGCTGTAAGGTCTTTCCTTCATAAAAAGGAAATTTGTCACCAGGTGGAACAAAGGTGGCACAGCCCATGAATTCAACCAGAACTTGGTGTGAAAAAGTTCTAGTATCCCATTGACCTCCTAAATTACAGAATTATTTTCTTTATGAAGTACTGATAACTCTATTGGCTAGCCTGAAAGACCCCTCATCCCACTTTTACCTAAGGTACTAGTGTAGTTGGTTTTTATTGTTTTGTTTTTGGTGCTGGGGATCAAGCCAGGGATTGTATGTGCTAGTAAGCACACATTCTGCCACAGCTCTACCCCCAATGTACTTCTAATACATATTAAATATAGCAAGGAAATTAATGCTGTGCAGGGAGGGAATTCTTACGGAAACCATAAGGCATTTTTTTCTGTATCAATCAAGCTTTTCTCCCAAGCCTGTGTCAGTGCTTACCTACAAAGAAAGCCAAATTACCACAAAGTAAAAACAATATGCCACTTCTGAAGACAATGTATTGCTTAGCATTTAGTCTCTACTAGACCATGTCTGTGGCCCATTTTCCAAGTTTGGTAGACAAATGTTAAGTACTGTAGGAAACTGATGTTCTTGCAAGCAAGCATTGTACCAGCCTTTAAAGCAGTGAATTTATATACGCATGGACATTAGTCTCAATAAACTTTGGTTTTGTTAATCATTGTTTGAGTGTTTTCTGTACTTCATGGTTTTAAGTTTCAGCATATCTGCCCCACCCAGGTAAAAAAAACACCTTCATGCAGGATCCTAAGAATGTATGTAAACATGACTTTATTTGTTCCAAAGTTTATTTAGGGCATATCCTTACATGCAGTGACAAGTTCTTATAAAACTACT
Organism: Lophiomys imhausi; assembly: GCA_907164525.1. Classification (NCBI taxonomy): domain Eukaryota; kingdom Metazoa; phylum Chordata; class Mammalia; order Rodentia; family Muridae; genus Lophiomys; species Lophiomys imhausi. The sequence goes on along the minus strand of CAJQZJ010009351.1, from coordinate 6,425,482 downwards.
TTGAAACACATTTTTTACTTTTGGGTGGTTTCCTTATCTTACTAGGGTTAGGAATGAGTTTCTTTATTTTAAGGGGTTGTAATGTTGCCGCTGAAGCCTGCCCACTGTCGGCAAGCTTTCTCTTACTAAGTTTTGTAAGGTCATCAAATGAAGTGTCCAAAATCTCTTTGTCCTGGCTTTCCAAAGATTCAGTCTCTAACCTGTCTTGGGGATCTTGAGTTTTGTCTTGAAGCCATGGTACATGCAATCTGGGCACCCTAGGAATGATGGCTCTTACTTCATCAGCAAAATCCTTGGTGTTCTTTCTGAAACCCAAGGCTAGCACACATTTTAAGCCAATGATAGGAGCAATTCTCTCACTGAGCTGAGGAACCTGACAGGCAGGAACAGTTCTGCTTAAACTCAGCTGAATCATGTGTGAGGTGATCATGGCAGGCTTGACCGACTTACACACTAGAACCAGGAGCAGTTCGTTCCTCTCCAGGGCTCTGGTGACTTCATTAACACCAATGACCAGCTGTTTTCTGACGTGTGCAGGTGTCCACCCTGATACCTGCAGATCCCCATCGGGCTCCTTCTCTTTTGGATTCTGGCTAATCTTAACATCTGGGCTGCATCTTTGCTTTTCTACAAAAGGTGTTTTTTTCCTTTTCTTATCTTCAATTTTCTGAAGTCCAATTGATTTAAACTTGTCTTCGAGTGTCTGTAATATAAAGTGTATGTCCTTTCTCTCCAAGGTGCTCCAGGAAACAACATATGGGTTGTTCAGTGATGTCTTTACAACCAGAGGTCTAGTCTTCCTAATAGATCCCCTCTTTGGTGCCTGAGGGGCTGCAGCCATCTTGAAAACAAAATGATGAAGTTGTCATGTTAGTTAGCAATGCATGTTTTGAGAATATTTTGGTTATATTCTCTAGTCTTTGGTTTTTTATTCCAGATTGATATGCTACAACAAGCATAATTATATAAGCCCAAGTAGGTAACCATTCACATAGCTTCTCTGGCAAAATGAAGTGATTTTAATTTCCCCTATTTTTTTATGATACACAGGCAATGTGAGAATGACTGGTATTAATCTTTCAGATTTGTTAGCCTCTTCCAAAGTCTAATTGAACTTCCACTCATTTATGTAAAAAAAAAAGTAAAAACATTGGGTTTGGGGTCACATTACAGCACATGTGGAGGTCAAAAGCTCTATCGAAGTAGGTGCTCTCCTTCCACCATGTGAGTTCCCATGGTTGAACTCTAGTCAAGGGCCTGGTGGCAGATGCCTTTATCCTCTGAACCATCTTGCCAGCCCCTCATTCATTTAAAAGCACATAGTCACTGAGTTGCTCCAGTGGGTAGATCCAGACACAGCTGCTACTGAGATCTGAAGACCCCGTGTCTGCCCACACAGAGCTTATCTTCTGTAGTCTCTGAAATTCATGATTAACCAAGGTCAGATTTTAAGAACCAAAATAGTAATCTATGTCCATGGCTATAATATGTTCTGTAACATCTTTTTAAATCTTTGTAAATCTCCCTCCTCCAGGATACCCAAGTTCCTTCCTAAAACATTTGAAACATACAGGCACATATCTTTCTCTTCACATGATTATAAGATAACTGCTTTGGCTGGCAATTTCATGAAAACTTAAGAAAATTTTGTGATGAAATTCAGAGAGATAAATCCATTAGGGAAAAATAAAAGGGCTGCGCTCCTGAAAGCATATTAGAAGCCTTTGGCCTATTTGTTCTTCCTAGTGGTATATGGTATTAATCTTACAAGTTGGGATGTTCTCCAATTACTCTCTCCTTGGGCATTCATTTATTTAGATCCTGTTTATCCTTACCAAAGGCAACTGTATATTTCCTTCTCAGTTGTTTTCTCCTTTCTAGAGTTCATCTGCGAACTATAAAAACCTAGTTCACAAACTTAAGTAAGCCCCCTCTGATTTAAGTTCTTCTAATTCAGGGCACTTTGTCCACATACCTAGTTCCCTAATACACTTAGAGAGATCCCCAGTGTGTGGATTAGGAAGCAGGCTCACTGTTGAAACTCACAACTAGTTTTTCTGAAGACTTAATCATGGCTCCATCTCAGAAATAATCTGTGGCTTTTAAGAACACACAGCTACTGAGCTGTAATTTCTGGGAATACAGCTAAGCCATGGGGGCTAGTAAAAAGCTGCCCAGGTGAACTGGAAAAAAACCCATTTGGAGGTGTTGGTGTGGGACAGGTGACGATTCCAAACTGGACAGCCCTAAGAAATGGTGTTGCAGATTCACTCCCCTCTCCATCCTTTTCATCAAGTTCTACATAACGCCAGAATTCTTCCCAGTGAGAGCTGCAATCTTGATTTTCACCAGTGCTGCCCACTGCTAGAGACATCGGCTATTGATAACTGCTTTCTTTCCCACAGTGCACTGCACTCTCCCAACCAATCATTAGCTCTATGCTTCCCTACAAGCTCAAGAGATTCAAGAACAGAAAGTCATCCAATTCAAATGAGGTGACTGCCAGCAGCTGGTATCTGGCTGTAGATGGTCAGACAAAATGACCATAAAGCAAGACAGTCCCACCACAGCTCTTGCCAAACGCAGCAAATCAGTTACTGTATCTACCTGGCCCACCAGTGTAAGAGACAATTACATGCTCCGCAACCAAGGGACAGCAAGATTGGGATTCAATTCTGATACACAAGAACCTGGTAGAGGAGATGAAAAAAAGCTAAGTCTGCACAAGGTGACTGCTGTGCAATATGAATTTAAAAAAAAAATCCCTGATTAGTAAGAACAGATTCACAGAGAAAAACAGGGTGAACTTGCCCAAGTGCCTTGCCAACTGTGCCTGCAAGTTGCTGCTACTGCCTACTGCAAACTCAAAGGTTCACCTATTTACACTCCATTTCTCACCATTTCAAACCTTTCTCCTTTTACCCACCACACATATTATAAATTCCAGCTATTTAATGAGGCCTCTGGTTTTTCATGTCCTTATTCAACGTATACTGTGCCTGGTGTATTACCACATATTTCTTAATCAAATTCTTATGGATTATCCTTAATGCCCCAGGCCATTAGGCATTGGGCCAAGCAAAAGCCTCTGGGAATAATAAAAAACGGTTCACTTTAAAGCCTTGGGGAGCAGACAGTAGCAGCCTTAGTTGAGAGGGTCGGGAAAGGGAGGCTCTCTGAAGGAAATGACAATAACAACCGATATCTAAAGAATTTCTTTCAAAGGAAGTAGAAGTGGGCACCGAGGTATCCAGAGTATTGGGGCTGGAGAGATGGCTCAGCGGTTAAGAGCGCTGGCTGTTCTGCCAAAGGACCCAGGTTCAAATCCTAGCACACTCATGGCAATCTGAAACTAGAGGTAGGCAAATCTCTAGGAGTTTAAGGCCAGAGTGAGTTCCAGGATAGCCAAGGCTATACAAAGAAATCCTGTCAGGAAAAAAACTTTAAAAAACAAAGAATTAAAGCAAGTAAAGTGTCTCTGGGGCATAGATGCTAGATTGTAGAAAGGACAAGATGGTGACTCAGTAGAGTGGCGCGGTTAGAAAGGCGTCACAGAAAGACCTTGATTCTGGGAAGGGACTTGGAAAGGCTGTCAGTTGCAGAGAAACTCCCGTAGTCTAGGGGGATGCAGGGTACCCACGTTTCATCACAGGAAGGAAGGAAACGCCCCGGAGGCAGGGATCCACTGTTGATTGAGAACAACCCGAAAGGACCTCAGGGAGACCTGACGCTGGATGACCCCGAAGCTGTCCGCAGCCTTTCCCACCCCGCAGTGACCCGGGTCCCCACGGGCTGGGACTCGGAGCCACAGGCACGCGCCCACCTGTAAAGGCGCCTTGTGACAGATCCACGCCACGTGACAGAGATTCACTACGGCGACTCCGTCGGTCTTCACAGCTGACCACAGCACCGGACCCGCGTGCGCCTGCGCGGCGGTTGCGCAGGACACGAGCCGTGTCTGCCCGCCTTCCTTCTGCTTTACGTTACTCTCCGTAAGGGACGTCAGCGGTAGCTTGGCGACAGAGGGAGGTAACAACGTAAAAATCCCTAAGCGCGGGACAAAGCACTGGAGCAGCATTGCGCAGGCGTATTATCTGTCTCGCGAGAGTCTATGGTTGCTGGAGTAACCAACCAGTCGCCCTCGCTTCCTACTGGTAGTTTAAAGATTGTGTACGAAGCCTCAAGCCGTTCCTGGAGCCTGGTTCGGTGATGCGTTTATCGGTCCTTTTGCCCAGTTGCTTCTGCCTTGAGATTCAGGCTCGCTCTCATTTTTCGTTCTAGGGACAGAAAGCTCCAGCCCTTATAGTCAGCCATTCTTGCACACCTCCCCTCGCCACGAAAATCAAATAGGGGCTGTAGATTTGCATGTAATTATAATTCATGTGGAGAATCTTGAGTCCCCTGAAAGGGGCATAAGGGACCTTGGTGCCTGCTGCACCAATGGAGACAGAAATGGTTGTGAATAGGACAATTGGGATGACGTGCTAAAGATTAAGAAATCTGTTGACTACATTTGACAATTTTTTGTCCTTTTCTAATGAATTTGGGAAGACGGGTTCTTCTCTGTGTCTTCCTCCTTTAATCAGTGTCTTCGTTGCTCATTTTAGACTTTAAAATTTAGAGTCTAGCTTCTTCATCTCTGCATTATTCATCTATTGGCCATAAACGAAACAAAAAGCGTTGCTTTTGGTCTCAGAATGTTGCACTTTTTACAGGAAAGTGTGCTGTGGTTTCCATCACAAGTCGATTTCAGGAATGAAGCCAGGACAAGTTTTGAATGTACCCAACGGGTTTTTGTTTCATAAAACGTTCTTTACTATAACCTGCAGATGTAACGCTAAAGACAAATCGCTATGGTAGAATTGGAACACTAAAGGTTCACATACAATCCTGGCGAGTGGGAGACTGGGGCGGGAGGATCTAGAATTCAAGGCCAGCCTGGATTGCTTAGTTCCAGATCGCAAATGGGACTGGACTACGGGGGCAAAACCAGACGGGGGGGGGGGAAGAAAGGAGATGGGGAGAGGATGGAGAAGGGAAGGGGAACTAGAAAAAAGCAGAGGTAAGGAGAAAAGCGATGTCTATGAGCATTGCCCCACTGAAGTTCTAGACGTAAAGTTTACCCATGATCTGACCTTGCACTAGATCATCAAGGCTTTTACGTCACAAGACTGCAGCCGGGTTGCTAAGGTGAAATTCTAACCTTACCACATAGTGTACCTATGTCCCAGGCTAAGACTTCACAGCCTTCTATGAAGTGATAAAAATAGCGTCCATTCTGAGGATTAAAAGAGAGTTCTAAGTAAGATGCTTACTTACCACAGTGCCTGCCATACAGTAAGTGCCTGACAAACTGAACCACGATGACCAGTGACTGCTGTGGCAGAATTAAGTCAATAAAAATTAAATATATTCTCTACCATTTTAGTCCTTGTTTTTTATTTGAAGGCTTAGCAATGTTTCCACAGGAATTTTGCCAAAAAAAGAATATATCTCAAATGTAATTTCTTTCCATTTGTGTAACACAAACTTTACAACAAAAAAAATTATTTAAAAAAAATTTTTAAATCCTTTGTGAAGATGCAATCACCTTCACATATTTTCATTCAGAGTTATCTACTAACATTTTTTACATAGATGTGTGCTAAACAAAGTAATATTAGTTCAGTTTTTGTTTATATTTTTTCTATAAAACATTTTCCAGTATGTCTCCAATATATGTGTCCCATAGTTTCCATAATTTTTATTTAATATTCTATACCAATTTTACTTTTCAATGATAGCTGCTATTCTACATTGTAAATTAGTTATATTTATAAATATGCAGTTTTTAAAATATAGTTAAGTTTATAAATATCTCTTAAAATTTTAATTACTTAGAAGGTTTATAAAAGCTTTTTGTTTAAATTCTTGAACTGTTGGATTAAAAGGTTACAACAATATAACATTAGTTTAAGATTCTGGGCAAGAAATCATAGCATTGGAACTGACAATAAAGTTTGTCAATAAAAAATTGTGCAAGGATTGGACACCAGATTCTGTTTCTTGCAGGGAATCCTGACCTTTGCTTTGTCTTTGTGTGCTATTGTGGTCATGTGGATTCCTCAAAGATGCTGTTAATAACGATCATTGTATTTTTAGTTTTTTATTAGTGTGTATAATTGTCCAAAATACTGGTTTCAAAAGGGCTTTTCCTGCATGTCTACAATCAGTCCAATATCTAAAAGTCAGTTAACTGAGAATGGACTTTAATGATGAACTGCCAAATCGAAGAACAGACTTCAAGTCTGTGCTGTTGGAAGGTCTCTAGGACACACCAGTGAACATCTGTGTCTGTGGCAGCAATGTGAATGGGACGTGTCTTGAGCATTCAGACTGTTCCCAGATAGCAGTGGCTGGCAGTGCTGCTTCCATTGAGAAACGTCACCTGATGAGACTCGGAATATTTGTTTATGCTCACGTGAGCACAAAATCAATACATCAGTTAGTTCACTGAACCTGGAATCCCTCTGGGCCAGTATCCTTCATCCCTGAGGTTAAAATAACAGGTGTTATACGTATTCTCTCTAGGTTAAGAAACCAACTATGAAGAACTTCAGCATACAGTGCCTTAACACATGAACCCACTAAACCCAAATAGAATGGGAAGGGGAAAAGGAAGGAAGCAGCCAGTCTCAGCTGAAATTACAGAAACGGATGAATGACAGTCTTTGGGAGTCTTCTGGGCTCTGGCTTCTGAATGGAGGACAAAAACTCAGAAAAGAGATCTTGAACGTTCTGTGGATGTCTGTCATCCCAGCATTTGGATGTCAAAATGGAGGATAGCCTGAGATAGAGTTAATTCAAGAGATACCTTAGGATACCTGAGACTATCTGTAAAATAAATAAACATTCCAGATTAAAAGGGAGCACAATGTGGCTTCCCTGTACTAGTTTGTTTGGTTGGGTTTTTTTTTGTTGTTGTTTTTTGTTTTTTTTGTTTGTTTGTTTGTTTGTTTTGAGACAGGGTTTCCTCTGTGTAGCCCTGGCTGTCCTGCACTCACTTTATAGACCAAGTTGGCCTTGAACTTGCAGAGATCCGCCTGCGCCTCTGCCTCCTGAGTGCTGGGATTTAAGGCATGTGCCACCACGCCCGGCTCTGTACTAGTTTCTTATAACTACTCTAGTGTCAAAAAGTCTTAGCTCAGGATGGAGATTGACACTCAGCAGCCATTAACAATAATCAGTCAGCGTTCCCAAGCTAACCTTTGCCCTTGTGTGCCATCATGCACTTCCCATGTTCAGACCTTTCCTCTAAAACTGGCTTTTGTCCTGTAGTCAGAAATTTATTAATATCACTACTACTAATAATAATCAAAAGGGAAGAAAAGCAAGATTCACACGAAAAAGTAGCAAATATTTTCTAAAGTGCATTTTACTCAAAACCAAACTAGAAAGTTTGGAGGCCTTGCTTTGCTCTATGTTCAAACTCAGTTTCTCTAAATTTGGGTTTGTTTTTTTTTTTTTTTTTTCTTCTGTTCCCTCTCCACAAATCCGTTTTAGTCGGAAACAAATGCTTCTTCCGAACTGGAATCATTGTCCAATTCTCTGGAAGTGTAGCAAAACAGCTTCATCCCGGCATCTTGCGGACTCCAGGTGATGGTGAATTTTGTACCCGGGAAGATCTGTGTCCCACAAAACAGGCTTCAGCCTTTGCTGTAACTAAATGCCGGCGGAGATGAGTGCAGCTCGAGCTTAGAATTCATGTTTTTGCTTTCTTAAGACAAAGTTCGCAAGCCCCTGGTCCCTTTTCACTCCTGGCGAGCCCTGTCTGAAGAGATGGAGTGGTGGCACTTGAGAGGTCCCAATGCTCGCCAACCACCAGCCAGGTTTCTAGAATCACAGAGGAAAGATCAAGGACTCCCAGATGAAGTCCAATTCCGGGGCAGGCTTCTCTTAGCTTTCTGCAAACAACCTCTTGAGGAAAATAAATAAATAAATGAATGAAGCTTGAGCCAGGAGCAGAGAGGTAATCTTGCAAACGTCTCCGAGGAGAGAGGCAGCGGGTCTCCACCTCCCAGCTACGCCCTCCCGCTCCGGTTACCAATTAGAGTCGTCCGTTCCCAGAGCGCGACCTATAGGAGAAACCGGAGGAGGAGCGCTGCTCGAGAAAGCGGCCAAGCCCAGGGAATTGGGACCCTGAGCCAGGAGAGCCACAGAACTCAGTACCTCATCACTATGTCCCTGCAGGTAAGCCAAATCTGGGAAGGCCACGCAGGAGCAATGCTCCTAGAAGGAAGCGCTCTGACCCGTCACGAGGAGAGGTATGCTAGATCCGGGGCAGGGCAAGAGGCAGGTTACCCCAGGGGCGCTCTGCTGCGACCCGGTATTCACTCCCACATCTGCCTAAGCGCCTCTTTATTGCCCAGTAGACTGCACCTTACCATCTGTTGTCAAGGACCCAAGATCCCCATAGCAACAACCCCTTTGGGCCTCAGGGATGGTTTAAATTACCCAGATCTGAAAATCTGACAAAAATTGGGGGAACTTCTTCATCTCTTAACAACTCGGGGAAGCAGGTGACTTCCTTTAGGGTTTCCGCATCCCCTAGCTCTTGGGACCTGGGGAGATACTCTTTAGGTAAATATTTTTGCTGAAAGGCAGGGCTAGTTTATGAAGCTCTGACTGTACCGTTTTATTGAAAGGAGTGAAAAGAGAATAAACATGAATTAAAAAAAAAAAAACAGAGAACCCTTTCCCCAGTAGATAACCACATGATAGGTTGCTTTTTTTGTTTTTGTTTTTCGAGACAGGGTTTCTCTGTGTAACAGAGCCCCGGCTGTCCTGGACTCGTTTGTAGACCAGGCTGGCCTCGAACTCACGGAGATCCGCCTGACTCTGCCTCCCTAGTTCTGGGATTAAAGGTGTGCGCCACCCCGCCCAGAGATAGGTTGCTTCTTTGTGTATGGCCCTTTTCCATGTGTGTATAATGAAAGGTATGTGAGCATAAAACTGTATGTAACCGTTTTATTTGCATTTTCTCATTAAATCAAGATACACTTTTTGGAAGTTCTCTTCTCTCTCTCTCTGTTTTTCGAGACAGGCTCTCTTTGTGTAGTCCTGGCTGTCCTTGAACTCGCTCTGTAAACTAGACTGGCCTCGAACTCACAGAGGTAGACAGCCTCTGCCTGGACAGTGCTTCACCACCACCCGGCTTATACACATTTCTAATGCATACCATTTTATATTAAGAGTACAGCAAACTTTATTTTTTCAGGCAAGATGTTATCACGGGTGAAATGACATATCCCAGAGAAATGGAGGCTTGCATCTCTCTCTTAGTCTGCATACATTACTTAATTTGTGAGTGTGTGTGTGTGAGTGTGAGTGTGTGTGTGTGTGTGTGTGTGTGTGAGTGTGTGTGTGTGTGTGTGTGTGTGCGTGTGCGTGTGCGTGTGTGTGTGTGTGTGTCTTGTTATCTAAAGGGAGAGCCGAGGGGTCTGGTGCCTGCTAGCAACCTTGATGATCTGAGTTCAACCTGCAGAGCCCACATAGTAGAAGGAGAGAACTGACTCTCAAAATTGTCGCACCCGTGTGCACACATAGTAGTTAAAGTAGAGTAAATAAAAGTGGAGGCCAGAGGCTGTTAACCTTTAAAGCAGTATTGGGGAATGGTATGTTTATTTGCCTTAAAATTTTTTCCACTGAGGACTTAAATGTTAAAGAACATCATGAAGGGGAAATAAGCTAAGTAAGTCATGTGAAATAGCAACCATGACGTCAGGGCAGCATCGAAAAAGTTCAGGCAATTAAAATGGATACAGGGCATGGGCTTCTATCACTATCCATGTTAAGTGCATTAAGTCTATTATTGCTGTAACAAGAGCTTTCTTTCACTTTGATAAAATAGGATTCTACTTAAAGAAACACATACTTGCTTGAAGTCAGCATCAGTGTGATCAAAGAATGCTCCAACTGTAGTCGCTGCAGTTGTTATGCTTAAAGAATAAAGTAAAGTACAAATAAAAATATCTTAAAACATATGCTGATTATTTCAATTTAAAATGCTTACCAATGTAATAATATAACAAAAAATTATAATGTATTCTAGAAGTGGGGGTAGTGTTAGTTCAAGCCAGGTGTGGCAGTGCACACTTATAACTCCAGCACTCAGGACTTGGAGACAGGAGGGTCAGGAGTCCAAGGAAAACTGAAGTACGAGGATAATTTTTTTCCTTTATTTTTTATTTCTTCAAGTTACATCTCAATCGCAGTCCCCTCCCTATTCCCCCTCCAGTTCCACCCTCTCACCCTCAACCCCCCATCCTCTTCCCTTTTTTTTTTCTTTTAAATTTAAGGTATATCTTATTTCCCCCTACAGTTTTCCCTTTCAGTCCAACAAATGGCTCTTTCTTTTATAATAATAAATACAATAAAAAACAACAGAGGTAATTAGGTCACAGTTATGAGGGTTATATGGCTTAGCGTACATTCCCAATGACCAGTCCATATGTATTTGGTACCTGACTTTAACATTCTACTATCTAACCATCTCCATGAGTTTAAAGTTCTATATCTGACTCAACATTCATACTAACTTGCAACACAATTTTAAAAGTATCTTCTTAGATCTATAACACTCTCTTGACTCCTAAACAACTCAAAATTTAATTATGAGACTCTAGATATCTGTTCTTCAACCACCTCAGAGACCTGAGAGGGATAAATATATCTGATTTTATAGGAAGTACAGGGCCTGCAGCTTCCCAAACTAAGAAATGACATACCAGTGGCTGCCTGGACAGTTCCCATTTTCTCTCCATACATTACAGCATCGATGTTCAGTCGTTTGGCCCCGTTTCTCTGACAGACATTGATTGTAGAGCAGGGGTTATGAAGGACTTACCTACCCTGTCTTGGCAGAGCTAGGCTGTCGACTTCCCTGCTTCCAGGTTTTGTCCTTTTTGGACAGCATTCTGTCTACAGTTGGGGCAAGGGGCTTTTCCTACCAAGAGATAGGCTTGCGACTAATTCAATCATCTCCCACTGGAGATTCTTCGATGCTCATCTTCTACTTGGAGGAGAATAGGGGGTGCTGTCAGGAGTTGATATGTCTTGATATAAAAAAAATCTAAAGCTACGAAAACATCTTTGAATGCCATATTCTGCAGATCTCTTGAGGTTTTTGAAAAGGCCCTATCTATCTCTTATATTAGGGTAAGCAGATGTTGCTTGTCTCTTAGCAGCTTTATTTCTGGTTAGCTTAGAAAATAACAATAATAGGCTGTCATAGTACCTAACAGAATGACTGGCTTGCATAACCATTAGTTTGCATTTCTTAATTATCCTAAACAGTTTATGACAATTAGTAGTAAAAGGCCGAAACATCACATTTCATTTTTTTTCTTTACCTCCTAACCGTTCCATCCCATTTCTCTGGGGTGGGGTGTCCTTATATAACAGTCCCTCATCTCAGTTGAGAGGTCGTATGAGGGCCAAGAGCCTCCTCATTCACTGGGGGTCTACGAAGCAGGACCATCAGTGAAAAGTGTCTCATTGCCCGGGAGAGAGAACTACTAAACAAGCAAACCAATAAGCAGACAAATAGATAAAAAAGACTAAAAAATAGAAAAAATATATAAAAAATAAAAAATAAAAATTAAAAGTCTATGTCCAAGTTCCCTTTGGTGTGTTAGTTGTAGTGTCGATACCTTCTACAATATAGCTAAAATCCTACTATAAGTGAATAGATGCCATATGCGTCTTTCTGAGTCTGGGTTAGCTCACTCAGGTTGAGCTTTTCTAGTTCCATCCATTTGGCTGCAAATTGCATAATTTCATTGTTCCTGATAGCTGAATAGTATTCCATTGTGTAGATGTACCACAGTTTTTTAACCCATTCTGCAGTTGAGGGATATCTGGGTTGTTTCCAGTTTCTAGCTATTACAAATAAGGCTGCTATGAACATAGATGAGGAAACTTCCTTATGATTCTGTGGGGAGACATTTGGCTGTATACCCAGAAGTGGTATGGCTGGGTCCTGAGGCAAAGCTATTCCAAGTTTTCTAAGATATCGCCAGACTGACCTCCATAGTGGTTGCACAAGCCTGCATTCCCACCAGCAATGGAGTAGGATACCCTTTTCTCCACACCCTGGCCAGCATGTGCTGTCATTTGAGCTTTTGATCTTAGCCATTCTGACAGGTGTGAGATGGAATCTCAGAGTCATCTTGAGTTGCATTTCTCTGATGATTAAGGATGTTGAGCATTTCTTCAAGTGTCTCTGAGCCATTAGGGATTCCTCCTTTGTGAATTCTCTATTTAGCTCTGACCCCCATTTTTTGATTGGATTATTTGGTTTCTTGGCATTTAATTTCTTGAGTTCTTTGTAGATTTTGGATATTAGCCCTCTGTCAGATGTGGGGTTGGTGAAGATTTTCTCCCAGTCTGTAGGCTGCCATTTTGTTCGAATGACAGTGTCTTTTGCCTTACAGAAGCTTTTCAGTTTCATGAGGTCCCATTTATTGATTGTTGATCTCAGGTCCTGAGCTGTTGGTGTTCTTTTCAGGAAGTTGTCACCTGTGCCAATTAGTTCGAGGGTTTCTCCCACTTTTTCTTCTAGTAGATTTAGTGTGACAGGTCTTATGTTAAGGTCTTTGATCCACTTGGACTTAAGTTTTGGACAAGGTGATAAGTATGGGTCTAATTTCATTCTTTTACAAGTGGACACCCAGTTGGACCATCACCATTTTTTGAAGATGCTGTCCTTCCATTGTGCTGTTTTGGCTTCTTTGTCAAAAATTAGGTGGTCATAAGTGTGTGGGTCTATTTCTGGATCTTCAATTCGATTCCATTGATCTACTGGTCTGTTTCTATACCAATACCATGCTGTTTTTACAACTATTGCTCTGTAGTACAGCTTGAAATCTGGGATGGTGACACCTCCAGATGTTTTTTTATTGTACAGGATTGATTTAGCTATTCTGGGCTTTTTGTTGTTCCATATGAAATTGAGAATAGCTCTTTCCAAGTCTGTAAAAAATTGTGTTGGTATTTTGATAGGAATTGCATTGAATCTATATATTGCTTTTTGTAGGATGGCCATTTTTATTATGTTGATCCTACCTATCCATGAGCATGGGAGATCTTTCCATCTTCTAAAGGCCTCTTCCATTTCCTTCTTCAAGGGCTTGAAGTTCTTGATGTACAGGTCCTTTACTTGCTTGGTTAGAGTTACCCCTAGGTATTTTATGTTGTTTGTGGGTATTGTGAAGGGGGTTGTTTCCCTTATTTCTTTCTCAGCCCATTTGTTTGTTGTATGAAGAAGGGCTTCTGATTTTTTTGAATTAATTTTGTATCCAGCCACTTTGCTGAAGGTGTTTATCAGCTGTAAGAGTTCTCTGGTGGAATTTTTGGGGTCGCTTATGTATACTATCATATCATCTGCAAATAGGGATAATTTGACTTCTTTGTTTCCGATGTTTATCCCCTTGATCTCCTTTAGTTGTCTTATTGCTCTAGCAAGAACTTCAAGTACTATATTGAAGAGATATGGTGAAAGTGGACATCCTTGTCTTGTCCCTGAGTTTAGAGGAAATGCTTCAAGTTTCTCTCCATTTAATTTGATGTTGGCCACTGGCCTGCTGTATATTGCCTTTATTATTTCTAGGTACGGTCCTTGTATGCCCGTTCTCTCCAGAACTTTTAGCATGAAGGGGTGTTGGATTTTGTCAAATGCTTTTTCTGGATCTAGCGAGATTATCATGTGGTTTTTTTCTTTCATCTTGTTTATATGGTGAATGACGTTGATAGACTTTCGTATGTTGAACCATTCCTGCATTCCTGGGATGAAGCCTACTTGATCATGGTGTATGATACTTTTGATGTGTTCTTGAATTCGGTTTCTAGTATTTTATTAAGTAATTTTGCATCTATGTTCATGAGGGAGATTGAAGTTCTCTTTCTTTGTTGGGTCTTTGTGTCGTTTAGGAATCAGGTTGACTGTGGCCTCATAGAATGAGTTTGGCAATGTTCTTTCAGATTCTATTTTGTGAAAGAGTTTGAAAAGTATTGGTGTTAGCTCCTCTTTGAAGGTCCGGTAGAATTCCGTGCTAAAACCATCTGGCTCTGGGCTTTTTTTGGTTGGGAGATTTTTAATGACTGTTTCTATTTCCTTAGGGGTTATAGGGCTGTTTAATCTGTTTCTCTGATCTTGATTTAGCTTCAGTAGGTGGAATCTATCAAGAAAATTGTCCATTTCACTTAAGTTTTCAAATTTGGTGGAGTATAGATTTTTTTTATTTTTTTTAAATACTTTATTTTTTTTTCTTCAAGTTACATCTCAGTCACAAACCCCTCTCTATTCCCCCTTCCTATCCCGCCCTTCCACCCTCTTCCCCCCAGAAGTTTCCCCTTTCTATCCAACATATGGTTCCTTCTCTTATAACAGTAAGTATTATGCAAAACAACAGATATAAATATGCCACATTTATGAGAGTTAAATGGCCCAGTATACCTTCCCAATGTCCAGTTTATACATATTTGGCCCCTGACTTTAGCATTCTACTATCTAACCATCTCCATGAGTTTAAAGGTCTATATCTGACTCAACATTCATACTAACTTGCAACACACTTTTAAGAGTATCTTCTTAGATCTATAACACCCTCTTGATTCCTAAACAACTCAAAATTTAACTATGAGACTCTAGCTGTCTATTCTTCAACCACCTCAGAGACCTGAGAGGGATAAATATATCTGCTTATATAGGAAGTGCAGGGCCTGCAGCTTCCAAAACTAAGAAAGGACATACCAATGACTGCCTGGACAGTTCCCATTTTCTCTCCATACATTCCTGCATCAGTCTTCAGCCTTTTGGTCCTGTTTCTCTGACAGACATTGATTGTAGAGCAGGGATTATGAAGGACTTACCTACCCTGTCTTGGCAGAGTTAGGCTGTCGACCTCCCTGCTACCAAGTTTTGTCCTTTTTGGACAGCAGTCTGTCTGCAGTTGGTGCAAGGGGTTTTTTCATGCCAAGAGATAGGCTTGCCACTAATTCAACCATCTTACAGTGGAAGTTCTTCGATGCTTATCTTCTACTTGGAGTAGAATAGGGGGTGCTGTCAGGCGCTGATATGTCTTGATATCAAAAAAAAGAAAATCTTAATTTAAGATAACATCTTTGAATGCCATATTCTGAAGATCTCCTGGGGTTTTTGAAGATGCCCTATCCATCTCTTGTATTTAGATAAGCAAATGTTGCTTGTCTCTTAGCAACTTGATTACTGGGTAGTTTAGAGAATATCTATGATAGACTGTCATAGTAGCTAACAAAGTGACATGTTTGCATGACTAGGAGTTTGTTTTACTTAACTATCCTAGACCGTTTTAGACGGTTGGTATCAAGAGTCCAGAGCTTCACATTTTATTTTTAAGTATCTCTAGGTATGATACCATTAGGAAGCGTTACCTTTAATTTTGTATCAATATACAAAGATCTATTCAATTGTGGTTAAATATACTCTTAATTATGTATCAATATACAAAGGTCAATGCCTATGTAGCCCAATACAATCTTAATATTACATCCATATACAAGGGTCAATACCATTGTGGCCAACTATAATCTTAATTTTGTATCAATATACAAAGATCAATACCGATGTAATCCAATACAATCTTATTTTTGCACAATAAACAATGGTCAATACCACTTTAGCCAAATAAACTACTAATTTTGTATCAATATACAAAGGTATAAGGGCATATTCAATAATCTGCCCCTTCTTCTTGGACCTTCCTGTGCTATGTCTATATCTCATTTTTCTCAAGCCTATGCAGTCCTACATAGGAGAGGAAGAAGGATACAGAAAAGGAAAAGTAGGAAGTCCCTGGGGCTAACCTCCAAAACCCATTAAACAGGACCATTTATCAGCTTGTAATCTCTTCCCCTAAATATCGGAGTTTTCAATTATCCTTCAAATAACCAAAAAGAAGGGCGGAGAAACACCTTCCCCACCCTCTGGGCATGGGACGTTGCTCTCTTAAAGTGACTTCCTGCTGATTTGGGTCGTAGTATACCTGTTTGGGGCCCGAACCCAAATGGAAAAAATGGTTAAAAACGTTAGTACACTCCTTTTATGTTCAGTTCTTCTGTTCTCAGCTGTTTAGATGACCTAAGGGGTTTGTAGGCAGAAGCTGATCTTGCAGGCTTCACTGAGGTTCCTGCCGGGGCATTGTGTAGAGCTGAACGGTCCCAGCGACATCGGATTGCCGTGGTGGTTGCAGGCCCCCAATGGAGACAGCTATTGAGGAAGTCTGCCAGGCAGAATCAACTGGGTCACTCGTCCTCCTTGGTGCCTGATTCTGCTCTCTGCTGTGGTTTCCGCTGTCCAGCCGTCCCCTGGCTCCCCTAATGGACGCTTCGATTCTCCTGGAAAGATAAGAACAGAGCCCTGCCCCAATCCCAACCCTGGGACAATTACCCTCTTTTTTTTTTTTTTGGGTGGGGGGGGCTAGGTAGTACTTCTCCTGAAGCAAATTTGGCCTTCCGACAACACTTCTGGGTATACACCCAAAGGACCTCTCACGGAGACATAGGGAAGTCTCCTCATCTATGTTCATAGCAGCCTTATTTGTAATAGCTAGAAATTGGAAACAACCCAGATGTCCCTCAACTGAAGAATGGATTAAAAAATTGTGGTACATCTATACAATGGAATATTACTCAGCTATAAGAAACAATGAAATCATGCAATTTGCAACCAAATGGATGGATCTAGAGGAGCTCATCCTGAGTGAGCTAACCCAGTCTCAGAAGGATGCACATGGCATCTATTCACTTATAGTAGGATTTTAACTATATCGTACAGGATATCTATACTACAACCAACACACCAAAAGGAACATGGACATAAATTTTTTTTTTATCTTTTTCTTTTTCCTTCTTTTTTTCTTTTTTCTTTTTCCTTTTCCCTTCTCTTTTTCCTCTCTTTTTTTGTTGATATTCTTCGTTTTTGTGGGTTTGTGTGTTTGTTGGTCTTTTTTTTTAGTATTCCCCCAGTAGCAAGGAGACACCTTTCACTGGCAGTACTGCCTCGTAGGCTCCCGGTGAATGAAGAGGCTTTTGGCCCTCATATGACTCCTGATCTGTGGTGAGAGACTGTTAGGCAGGGACACTCCACCCCAGAGGAACAAGACGGAAGTGTCAGGGGGTAGAGCATGGGAGGGTGGGGCTGGGAAGTGGGAAAAGAGGACAATATGATAAGGATGTAACCTGAAGCAACAAACAAATAAATTTATTAACTAAAAAAAAAAAAAAAGGGCAGGTGGCAGGGCTGAAACACTGTGAATGGAATAGAGGATACAGCCGTTCGGCCTGGTTTTGCAGACCTCCAGGTGTAGAGATGACGTGGAGCTAAGGTAAAATACAACAGAATTGTGGTGTTGGCCCATGCCTTTGACTTCAGCGGAGACGGGGGGAGCACCATAGAGTTGGTGGTCTTATGTATTCTGGAGTCATACAGAGCGGGGTGGTGAGGGTGCATACCCTTGGTCCCACCATTCAAGAAGAGTACACCCTTGTTCCCAGCTCCCAGCACACTGGAGACAGAAACGGGCAGATCCCGGAGCTCAGGGTCAGCCTGATGCAGGGCAAACTCTAAATAGAGAAAGACTTCGATCCAGGAGTGGTGGAACACATCTTTGATCCCTTCAGATGGGAACCACAGGTCTCTGATCCCAATAATTAGAGTTCAGAGACACACACATGGGATTTGGAGGGACCTAGGTTTGGAGGCTACTTACAGAAGGCCTTCTCGATGCAGGCAGATTGTCCTTTGGGATCTCAAAATATATACACTAGAGCTGGTTTAGCTCCAAAGAGACAGAATGATTTCTTCTTTAACCCAGATTGAAAGATAACGCTTTGTATGTTGTCGGAGTATAGATTTTTAAAGTAGGATCCAAATATTCTCTGGATTTTCTCAATGTCTGTTGTTATTTCTCCCTTTTCATTTCTGATTTTGTTGATTTGTGTTTTCTCCCTCTGTCTTTTAGTTAATTTGGCTAAGGGTCTGTCTATTTTGTTGATTTTCTCGAAGAACCAACTCTTGGTTTCATTGATTCTTTGTATAGTTCTTTTTGTTTCTAAGTTGTTGATTTCAGCCCTAAGTTTGATGATCTCCTGCCTTCTCCTCTTGGGATTGTTTGCTTCCGTTTTTTCCCAATTCACCTAGTTTAGCTGTTAATTCGCTAATATGAGCTGTCACAATTTTCTTTTTGAAGGCACTTAGTGCTATGAACTTTCCTCGTAGCACAGCTTTCATTGTGTCCCATAGGTTTGGGTATGTTGTGTCTTCATTTTCGTTGGATTTTAAGAAGTCTTTGATTTCCTTCTTTATTTCTTCCCTGACCCAGTGGTCCTCTAGTAAAGAGTTGTTCAATTTCCATGTGAGTGTAGACTTTCTGTGGATTCTTCTGCTATTGAAGTCCAGCTTTATTCCATGGAGGTCTGATAAGATACAAGGGGCTATTTCAATTTTCTTGTATCTGTTGAGGCTATCTTTGTGTCCAACTATATGGTTGATTTTGGAGAAGGTTCCATGAGATGCTGAGAAGAAGTTGTATTCTTTTGTGTTTGGGTGAAACGTTCAGTAGATATCTGTTAGGTCCATTTGGTTCATGATCTCTGTTAGACTCATTATTTCTCTGTTTGGCTTCTGTCTTGGTGATCTGTCCATAGTTGTGAGTGGGGTGTTGAAGTATCCCACTACTAATGTGTTTGGATCGATTTGTGATGTAAGTTTTAGAAGCGTTTCTTTTATAAATGTAGGTGCCTTTGTATTTGGGGCATAGATGTTCAATATTGAGATGTCCTCTTGGTGGATATTTCCTTTAATGAGTATGTAATGCCCTTCTCTGTCTTTTTTTATTAACTTCAATTGGAAGTCTATTTTGTTTTATATATATTAGGGTGGCTACTCCAGCTTGTTTCCTGGGTCCATTTGCTTGGAAAACCTTTTCCCAGCCCTTTACTCTGAGATAGTGTTTATTTTCAATAGTGAGATGTGTTTCTTGTATACAGCAAAAAGATGGGTCTTGTTTACAGATCCAGTCTGTAAGTCTGTGTCTTTTTATTGGCGAGTTGAGTCCATTGATGTTGATGGATATTAATGACCATGGGTTGTTATTTCCCATTATTTTGGTATAGCTGGCTGTCTTGTGTTTCTTTTTGTTTAGTTGCTGTGGGGGTTTCTATTTCCTCTGTTTTCTTGGGTGTAGTTATCTTCTCTGTGTTGGAATTTTCCTTCTAGGATCTTCTGTAGGGCTGGGTTTGTGAGGAGATATTGTTTGAATTTGATTTTGTCATGGAATATCTTGTTTTCTCCATCTATGTTGATAGAGAGTTTTTCTGGGTATAGTAGTCTGGCTGGGCACCCATGTTCTCTCAGGGCTTGTAGGACATCTGTCCAGGCCCTTCTAGCTTTTAAAGTTTCTGAGGAGAAGTCAGGTGTGATTCTGATGGGTCTGCCATTGTATGTGACTTGGCCTTTTTCTCTTACAGCTTTTAATATCCTTTCTTTGTTCTCTACATTTGGAGTTTCTATTATTATGTGGTGAGAGGAGTTTCTTTTCTGATCTAATCTGTTTGGTGTTCTGTAAGCCTCTTTGATTTTTACTGGCATCTCTTTCTTTAGGTTTGGGAAGTTTTCTTCTATGATTTTGTTGAAGATATTTCCTGGACCATGGAATTGGGAGTCTTCTCTTTCCTCTATGCCTATAATTCTTAGGTTCCATCTTTTCATTGAGTCCTTGATTTCTTGGATGTTGTGGGTGAGAGATTTTTTAGTTTTCTCATTTTCTTTGGATGTTGTACTGATTTCTTCCATCGAATCTTCCATGCCTGAGATCCTGTCTTCCATCTCTTTAATCCTATTTTTGATACTCACATCCATAGTTCCTGTTCTCTTCCCTTGATTCTCCATTTCCTCTTTTAACTCTGACTGTGTTTTCTTTATTGTTTCCATTTCTATTTTCATGTCTTGAATGGTATTGTTCTTTTTGTACATTTCCTTCTCCAGTTTGCTTGTTTTTGCCTGGAAATCTTTCATTGTTTTGTCCTTTTCCTGTTCAAGCTGAGTCACCTTGGCTTGGAGCTCTTTAATGGTGTTATTCGTTGTTTTGACTTGTAAAATTGTGGCTTCTTTGAATTCCTTCATAGTTTTAAGTTCTTCTTGAAGGGACTCTATCACTTTTCATAATGCAGAATTGTCATCGTTTTCTTGTGTTTCAGTTGTGGTGAGGTGGTTCGGGCTGGACGGAATAGTGTTGCTTTCTTTTGTTGGAGACATTTCGCTCTGTTTGTTTTTTTTTTTTTTGGTCTGGGGCCTCTGGCCATGTGGAATTTTTTTTGCTGTCTTCTGGACTTGGGTCCAAAGGGGGCGTTTTGGTATAGGATTCGAGTTGCCTTTCTCCAGTCCTATCAGGTGAGTCATTCAGCCCCGCCTCCCAGGTGGAGACCTAACTAATCCAGGTGGTGGAGCTGTGTACAAGTAAGCTCTGGTTCCCTGCCGGAAGGGCCAGTACTGGTACAAAAGTCCGATATACGACAGTTTCAGATATCTCACAGTTTTCCTAGGGTTGTTTCCTGTAGCAGGTAAATCTGCCGTTCAGCTCCAATAGCCTTGCTGCTCCCGCAGCTTCTAAACTGGCCAGTTTCGTCACAGACTGCGATTTGCAGTCTGAAGGCACTTTGCAGCCGAGCTGAGCTCACTTCCAAGGGTTACAACCTTTCGCCAGATAGTTCGATTGTCTGTGCGAGACCTGGGGGTGCCCAGCAGGGTGGGGATTATTTCTGCGTGGGATCTGAATCTGCCCGCTGGGTATTAGGTTGGAACTTACCGGGAGTCTCTCCTGGTGGGGGGATGGGTGATCCCGATTCCCGGGTCCAGCGGCTTCCTAGTGTGTCCGAGAGTGGGAAGGAGCGTCCTGCCCATGGATCCTCCGTGGTCCCTGGGTATCTGGGTGAGATTTAGAAGGGGTCGTTCGTGCCTTTTTTACAGCGTCCTGCAACACTTGCCGCCTTGTGACTGTTAACCCCGAAATCAAAATACGTTTGCACAGGCCGCCGCCATCTTGGATCCCCTGTAGGAGGGTAATTTAAGCCTGAATGTTCCAGGATAGCCTGGACTACATAGCCAAACCCTAACACACACACACACACAGGTCTATATTGGTACTTCATTTGCACACTGAGAGAACTGGAGATAAGTACTTATTACAAAGACCATAACCAGGGAACCTGGTAAATGTGATTATTTTATAATTGAAAATGGCAGCCCTTAGAGCAAGTTTCTGTTGCTTGTTCCCAACAGTCCTTTGATGTGGTATCCTGTGCTCACTGTGAGTGTCATCCCTGACACAGGAAGGGTGGGCGTAGAGGAATTTTAATCCAATGATGTGGCTACTATGGCAAAGAATCACATCCAAAGACTAAGGTCTGTGTGATCTGGCTGGAATACAGACACACCCTCGGTGTATACCTTTAATCCCTCTAGCTGGAATATACACCTTTAATCCCTTTGGGTGAGATATAGACACAACACACCTTTAATCTCTCTGGCTAGAATACAGATACTCTTTTAGGACACACCTTTAATCCCAAACAATGACTCAGTCTAATTGAGGGGCAGATAAAGTGACAAATCAGACAGAGAGAGACAGAGAGAAGTACAGAGAGTGGAGAAGAGTACAGTACAAGAATACAGTGGAGTTTGTGGAGACAGTACAGTAGAGTTCTGGAGGTCAGTACAGTTCACTGCAGTTTGGTGTGCGGTTCAGTTGAGTGCAGTTGAGTTCATTGAGTTTGTGGAGTTCAGAGGCAGTTTTTTTCCAATCAGAGCAACTCAGTCAGAAGCCAAAAGAAGCCAATTTGAATCAGTCATCTTGGAGAGTTTGAGCCAGAACAGCTGAGTTGAAACAGCCAGCAGAGTTCAGAAAGAACTAGAGAGTGTGAGGTTATTCAGCAACAAGTCTTGGAGGGTGAAAACATTCTAGGCCTAGGTTAGCATACGGAGGCTGGAAACCAAAGCCTTCAAGGTCTGGACTTGCAGAAGATTAGAGTGTATGGAGGTTAGAAGCTTCTAGGCCTCAGCCTACGGATATTTAGAAACATTGTGGGCTCAGCCCAGGTCATGTATTAGTAAAGCTTGAGTACGGCTTTTATCTCAGCCCATCTTCTGAGGAAATAGAAACATTTACAGGTGGGAACAGGAGGGGACCTTGAAGTGCATTCATGAACAGGAGAGGGCATTGTTCACAAGTGAGAGGAAGATCACATTCAACAAGGATGTTGAAAACTCACTTAGCCAAAACAGAAATGCCTGCCACAGGAGCCCCTCTCCAATAGCACAGGAATACCGGGAAGGTGGCATTTCTTTTGCCCAGAATGCTTTGAAATTCACTGTCAATATACCACACATGTAAACATATTCCAACTGTGAAAATGTTCTGATCCACACACCAAGTATATTCCTAACAGTCTCTGGCCAGGCTCCTTCCATGGGTCAGTAGGCAAGGGCTTAACAGTAGGTATTAAGGTGAGTAATTATGTAGGTTTTTCAGAAGAACAAGTGGATGTGATTCGACCCAGCCTTTATGTCCAACCCTAGTAAATTCTGTCCAGTGTGTCAGGAGCAGATTTTCCAGTCCGTGTCTTTGCACTGGATACCAAAATACCTTTACCCAACATTCACTGCAAGCCCTGGTTTCTGAGGCAAGTTCCTTCTCATGCCTTTTCCTCTAGCCACCACCCCACCTCTGTTGTCAGACCAATGGCTGCTCACCAACCATTTTTTCTTTGTAATATGATTTCTCTCCAGCATTTGTTATAGAGGGAGGAAGGGAGAGACAGGACAGGAGGAATTACAAAGAAAATTTTTTCCCTCAAGATGAGATTCACCCAAAGTGAGTTAAACAACTTCTTTTTACTGGAAATCAATTGACATGAGACTTAGTTAAAAATTTTTTTTTTGCTTTTATGTGTATATCTTGCTTGAAGGTTATGTATATGTGCCACATGTGTGCCTTTTGTGTGTCCTTGATGTCTTTTGCCCTAGGCTGATTTTGACCAGGCCACACAAGATGTGAGGAAGTTGAAAAGCAGACCGGAAGATGAAGAACTCAAAGAACTCTATGGGCTCTACAAACAGTCCATCATTGGAGACATCAACATTGGTAGTACCTGATCATTGTTTTAAACAAATAGATGCACTTGTTTGCAAAATATTTGTAAACGTGCACAGTGAAAAATAAAGTCAAAATTCTCTCCTTCTTTTGGCAGCATGTCCAGCGATGTTAGATTTAAAGGGCAAGGCCAAGTGGGAAGCGTGGAGCCTCCAAAAAGGTTTTTAACTTTTTTTGGGGGGGAGGGCATTCAAGACAGGGTTTCTCTGTGTAGCCCTGGCTGTCCTGGACTCACTTTGTAGACCAGGCTGGCCTCGAACTCACAAAGATCTGCCTGCCTCTGCCTCCCAAGTGCTGGGATTAAAGGCGTGCGTCACCACCACCCGGCTGAGGTTTTTAACTCTTAAATAAGGTTAAAACAAACCTTCTTCACTTCCCACCACACCAGTTTGTGAGATAATGTGTTTGTGTCTCTCTCTAGGGTTGTCAAAGGAAGATGCCATGAGTGCCTATATTTCCAAAGCAAGAGAGCTGATTGAGAAATATGGAATTTAGAATTTGACAGAGGAGGCAGATATCCTTTGGAAGTCTTCACATGCATTAGTAACTATAAATCATGTGTATTCTTTCTATTAGCATGAATTATAATACTTAGGACTATGTCAACACAGTTACCTGATTTTACTTGCTTGATGACTTTAAAAAGTTCCTTTTCAAAAATTATTTTGCAGTATGCATATAAACTTTAATAAATGCCTGTCTCTTTTGTGGCATTTATGTCTCTGTGTATGGATGTTCATATGTGTGTGTTGCACATGTCTATGCATGCATGTGGAGGCCAGAGGACAACCTGGAGTGTTTCCTCAGGTATGCTGTTTACCTCCTGTGAGGAGAGTCTGTCACTGGCTTGGAGCTCAACAAGTATGCTAGACTGACAGGGCGCAGATGTCTTCTTATCTCTTCCTCTCCATCCCCAAGATCCCAGATGTGGTCTACCATTCCAGGCATCTTATGTGGAGTCTGGGGCTTGAACTCAGGTCCTCATGTTCACAAGCCAAGTGCTTTACTGACTGAGCCATCTCCCCAGCCCCAGCATTGGATTTCTTGACTTAATCTGCTCCTCTACAATGAGTTAGTATTGCTGGGGCAATCAAAGATGTTTGATCAGAATCAACAGCAACCACACTATTCCCGGTGCTTCAGGAAGTGGAGCCAGGAGGGTCCTGAGTTTAAGGACAGCTGGGATACATAGTGAGACCCTATCTCAAACAAAACAAAACCCAGAAAACCCTAAAACTGAAGGAAAGAGTAGGATAGCGGAACAAACAGAAGTACAGTTCCTTTGCTGCACCATGTAGCTTTGGCCTCCCACAGATGTGGGCACTATGGAGTGACAGGTAGACTTGACTCCAGACCACGTCCTGACTTACTAGGTGATATGGACACGTTACCTAACCAGGCTATAGTTTGGCGGCTCATGGAAAGGCTCTGAATTCCAGCCAATCACTTCAGGGTAGCAGGACCACAAGACGCCTGGGATCGTAGGCACCCTGAGGTCTTCCTATCATAGTGAACAATAATTGTTAAGGGCTGTATTTTGATAAAGCAGAAATTACTCTTTCTTATGAAGTATGTCTAATGTATATTTCTAAAAATTAGCTTAAACCTTGAGCCACAGTATGGTGTTGGAGAAATGATAATTTCCCTGTCAATTCTCTTGCCATTAACATAGTGCAAGAGACTGCACATATAACCCCATTTGGAGGAACTTTGTTGACAAAACTTTGTATAAATGACAGTTAAATTAGATTCTAATAAAAAGAAAAAGGTCTCTAGCAGAAGTTTTCTTCCTTTAACAATATTTTTATTTATATTTTGAAATTCTCATAAATGTGTACAGTGTGTTTTGATCACATCCACCCCTCACTTGCCTTTCCAACCCCCCTAACAGACATCCCCCAACATGAACCGTTCCCACCTTCATGCTCTCTTATCTTCTTCTTTTAAAGTAACCAACTGAGTACTATTAGTACTGCTTGCATGTGCCACAAGGGTGCAATGTCATTCATGGGAGCATGGGTAACCTCTGGGTATCGACCTTCCCCAAAGAAAAATAACCCTCTTCCCGCTGGAGCTATCAACTACCAACAGCTCCTTTGCCTCCTTAACGTCAGCATTTGTCTTTTCCCCAGATAGATAAATGTCCCATTAAGAAATTCATTAATATGTAGCTTTCCAATATCTGAACACTAAAACCTGGAGCTAAAGGAACAGCTTGTGATCAATTTGCAAATTTGGAACCCCAAAGAACCCACGTCTAAAAGTAGTCAAGAGATGACAGTTCCAGACACTTGGTTATATAGTTCTTGATAAAGTTCTCGTTGTCGGGCTTCAACAGATAGAAGTGATCACCCGGCAGCATGTGGACATCAAGCTTCCCACTGGTTATGACTTTCCAGCCTGAAAAGTATATAGAATTTTACTCAGTAATAAACAGTGTCAGCCAATGACAACAGAAGGCTTACTTTGGGGTACTGTTTCACCAAAAGCTGACAGTCAATGATAGAGTTACATCTAGGATCTCAGGTTCTATGTATCCTGCATTTTTAATCTCTTGAAGACCTGTCTTTATTCACTGATGTGACTTGCAACCTCATTTTACTGGAGACCAACACCTCTTTATTTACACCCAGTAAAACTTGGACTGATTTTCTGTTTCAGTGACTACAAACTGATATTTGCTGAGAACCGTCCAACACATATTTCAATAAAATACCCCAAATTATAAAAGCAACTTCACCTTCTATATCCTTTATTATATCTTCGGATCCAACAAAACATGTTATGTCCCGAGAAAACGGAGCTTTTGAGGGTATGTCAAAGCTGTAAACATGAAAGAGCTTGTTTGTAATTTTCATCTTAACAGCCCAGAGTCTTTTCCTCTTTCTGACTTCACTGAATGAAACAGGGTATAGCCTTACTTCTTACCCTTTCTTTCACTAGTCCTAACAAGAAAGACATTCACAGGGACTGCCTCTCCTCATTAGAGCCTGAGGTTCATGTGGCCTAGACTGTTTTCTAAATGCTAGAGGTGAATGGAATTTTTAGAAATGGAGGACTAAATAATTCATTTGGCAGCCTTGTCAATAGACTTGACACAGCTGGAGAAAGAATTAGTGAACTTGAAAATGGTCATTAGAAGTGATCTAGGAGGGGAAATCTTACAAAGAGAAGACAATATCTAAGAGATGTGGGACACATCTATAAACAGTCAAATAGTAAACAGGCTAATATGTGTGGAATCGGGGAGGTAGAAGGAGAGTTAGGACAACTCAGAGGTCCAGGAAGAAGACTGAGAGCCGGGAGGTATCCTCAGGCACTTCATGAACATGATACACATACAATCATGCAAGAAAAACACTCATGAACACATAAAATAGTCTTTAAAGTGGCTCCAGGTAAGAAACACACTAAACCTAAGCATAGCTTCACTTCATCATCACAACCCCATGAGGTTTTAATAACATTTTACTGCATAGATAAAACCAGGCTATTAAATGTACTTCCTCAGAATCTCACAGCTGCTAAAACCTCAGGCAGAAAATTGTGATCTTAAAGGATGGACTCTAAGGAAGACATGTTTATCCACTGAGCACATCTTAATTCTGACAGTAAGCTTTTTCATACATAATTTCATTGAATTTAGATAGTGATATGCATTGTTTCTCAATTAGAATTAATTTGCAATTGGGCATAGTAATACATGGGCATAATCAAAGGAGTCAGGATGCTGAGGCAGGAGGATAGCAAGTTCAAGACCCATCTGGCCTACAAAGCAAATTCACTGCTAGCCTGGGCTACATAATGCGATCATACCCCAAAAATCCAAGGGCTGGAGTGTATCTCAGTGGTCGAATGCTTGTTTTGGCTGCACAAAGCCGGGGGTTCGATACCCACCAAACCAACAAAAACTTTTAAATTGACAAGTATAACTGTGTATGTGATATTTTGGTAACTATGCAGATTATAATGATTAAGTCAAACTATATACCATCTCATATATTTATTCCTTTTGATGGTGTGAACATTTAAAAGCTGCTGTCCTATTTATTAACCATGATGTCCAATGGATCTCAAAATTGTATTCTTCTTGTCAGCTGAAACTCTGTGCTCTGCCTAGGACCTTCCCATTCCTCCCCAGCTGTCTATCAAATGATAACCTCCATTCTACTCTCTGTGTCTATATGTTGACTTTTATAGATTCTATGTATGTGAGACTGTGCAGTATGACCAAATGTATAATTTGCAAATATTTTCTTCAAATCTATATGTCTCTTTGTTAATTATTTTCTTTGTTGTGCTTTAGAGCCATAGTTAAAAAATTTGCCAGACATAGTGGCACACACCTTTAATCCCAGCACTCAGGAGGCAGAGGCAGGTGGATCTCTGTGAGTTCAAGACTGGCCTAGTCTACAAAGTGAGTCCAGGGTAGTCAGGGTTACAAACAGAAACCTTGTCTTGAAAAAAAAATCATCACCTAAAACAATGTCATGAAGTCTTTCCTTTCTATTTTCTTCCAGAAGTTTTTTGGCACCAGATCTATGGTTTATATGGTTGCTTTTAATCCATTTTGAATTGATTTTTGTACACATATAAACAGCACACATATATTATTGAATGTGTGTGTTAAGTAAAATACCAGTTTCCTTCTTTTACAATGGATATCTAGTCCCCCAAAACTGTTTATTAATTAAAGAGATGGTGTCCTGGGCCAATAAGATGGCCCAGTGGGCAAAGAAGCTCGCTGCCAAGCGTCACAACCTGAGTTCAATTCCTGAGGCCCACAGGGTAGTAGGAAAGAACCAACTCCCCAAAATTGTCATCTGACTGCCACATGTGCATTTTAGCATGCACACACACTCACCCACATCCCACATAAATAAATAAACAAACAGATAGATAGATATATTGGAGAGGTCTTTTTCTCCTAGTATATTCATTCTTGGCATACATATTTTGCTAGTTAGAGTGAATATGTGGATTTTTTGTGGGCTCTCTAATTCAACACATTAGTTGATAGGTATGTCTGTTATTGTGCCAGTACTATGCGGTTTTAATTCCTAAAGTTTACTTCTTTTGTTTGTTTTTGTTTTTGTGTTTTGAGACAGTGTTTCTCTGTGTAACAGAGCCTGGCTGTCCTGGACTCACTCTGTAGACCAGGCTGGCCTCGAACTCACACCTGCCTTTGCCTCCTGAGTGCTGGGGATTAAAGGCATGTGCCACTCCACCCTGCTGTAAAGCTTACTTTTCTTTTGGTTTTTCGAGACAGGGTTTCGCTGTATAACAGCCCTGGCTGTCCTGGACTCACTTTGTAGACCAGGCTGGCCTCGAACTCACAGAGATCCGCCTGCCTCTGCCTTCCAAGTGCTGGGATTAAAGGCGTGTAAAGCTTACTTTTCAATTAATAAATTTTTAAAAGAATTTTAGATTATCAGGAAAAGCAGACACACCGTCTCAGGGGTTCCTGCTCTTTGCAGTCTTGACCAAACTACATTACCGCTTGAAGACACAAATAAATGGCTCGATGAAGACAGCTACACACAAACTGATCTTTTTGTGATGAGAACACTTTGAAACGCTGCCCTTCGAAACCCTCAAGACTACAACACTGACTGTAGCCATCACTGCCACCGAGTTGTACACACACACATCTTCTGAGCTTGTTTGTCCTGCTGTCCTACAGTAGTTCCAACATGTTCGGTCTTACGTTAAGGCCTTTGATCTGCCTTTCACTGCCTTTTTTTTTTTTTTTTTTTTTTTTGGTAAACGTAAGAAAGACCTAGTTTCATTTATCCACATACAGCTATCCAGTTAGTCAAAACTCGGGTACCTGTAGCTGTGAAGATTCGTTTCTGCGCCCTCTTTTCCATTCTAATGGTCTGCACATCTTGTTTCATGTTGCTGTCTTTCCTGTTGTTCTGTAGTATGATTTGAAATCATGTATGGTGACGCTAGCTGTGTTGGTTTTTTTGTTTGTCTTCCTCAGGAATGCTTTGGCAGTTTAGTCTTTTGTGCTTCTATATGAATTTAAAGAATTTTCTCCCTATTCCTGTGAAGACTATCATTAGAATGCTAATGGGCACTAAATTGATTTTTTTTTAGATAGTTCCTGCCTACTAGCTCTTCAAAATGTGTTCTCTCCCCTCCCTCTCTCTCTGTCATTGGTTCAGTGGATATTTCTTAAATCTTGACTCTGGCCTAATTCAGACACACACACACACACACACACACACACACACACACACACACACACACGACTCAGCCAAGCATGTGATACAAGAGGCTAAGAAGTGACTGCCCTGGGGAAGTAAGACGAGGACAAGTCCTCATAGACCCAGGGGATTTAATATGTTTTCTTATCAGTCTGATAAGAAGAACAAAGCGCTGAGAAGAGTACCCTCCAAAAGAAGGGAATGGAGAGGATGGAGAGCCGGCAGTATGGATTTCTGTGGTGAATTCACTGAACAGAGAACCTAGCCAACTTTTGTTCCCCACTACTTGCCTTCCATGCTTAATAAGTAGCCCATCCACTCTTGCTGATCCCTTCAGTGTGATGACAGTGATTTCCTCAATACATATTTATTATGTTATTAAACATGTGTATGTCACCGGGAGTCATGGTGCACTAGGGAGGCAGAGGCAGGTGGCTCTCTGTGAGTTCAAGGCCAGCCTGGTCTACAAAGTGAGTAGAACAGCCAAGGAATACACACAGAGAAACCCTATCTCGAAAAAAAAATATGTCTAATAATAAGTATATTTTAAAGAAAACATGTTAGTCATCTTTCACAGGTACTATTTTTGTAGCCCAAATCCATTCCAAGCCAGTAAAAATGTCACAGGAGGCCTTAGGGAAAACACATTGCAGCCTTTAGAATACTGTATGCTCATACACAGCCTGTAAACTTCCAGTCAACATTATTTCTATAAATATCAATACACACACACATACAACACACACGCAGGCTTGTTTGTGTGTATGCAATGCACATACATGCATCTCAGTTACTTACATGAAGTTTTTCCCAACAGTTACATCTGCCTTCAGTATGGGAGTGTATTGCCTCAGAAATTCCTGGTCTTCAATGAAATGCTTGGAGGTGCCTCCTAAATTCAGAAGGTGCTGTCTGACTTGTTCTTCTGACAATTCGTTAAGTTCAGGAATTTGAAGCCAGAATGTTGACTTGAAACATCAATAAACACAAGACTGATTTTTAAAGAGCCCGACTAGCCCCCAAATCTCAAGCCCACCTCCTCAAATGAAGGAGGGAGAGGAAATGTCATAGTAACCTTAGATTCATGGTGCCACCGAAATGGCAATCCTGATTTAGAATGCTATGCTGTCCCAGTCTGTTCAGAGGAAGCAAAGGTCAAAACTGGAGGAAGAAGGAATCAGGAATCATAGAACTGGCTTAAACCACAGCTGTTATCAAAGTTTGTCATCCTTTTAAGACTCTTCCCCAGTGCCAATTGGTTCCTCCCACCTGGGGCAACATGCTTGAGATAGAAATAGGAAGGGACAGGACAAGCTCAGAGGGACAGAAACAATGGGATAATATTCAGGAAGAAGCTGATGTTCATTTGGCGGGGGTTGCAGGTTGGGCTGGGGTTAGGTGGTGTATAGAGACAAATATGTTGAAAGATCACTAGGGTTTTCATTAGCTCACAGTATCCCTGCCATCATCCAAGGCTGGACCAAAGGAGAATGAGGGCCCAATCCTTAGCACCCATTTCCCTCTTCTTCATTCCTCCAATCAAAGAAATCCACAACACTTACATGGGGGGGGTGATGCACTGGACACAAAAAAATGCAGGGGCTCCATTTTATATTTCTCCTTTAGGTGCAGCGCAGTCAGAAATGCAATGTAGGATCCGAAACTAAACCAGGGAAAAGACAAACATGACCGACAGTGTTGGGGAAAACTCACGGTAACCAGTAGTCACAGCCCCAGCAATGACTTTGAGATGGGCAAAAGCTAACTGGTTGGTAATTGGCTTGTAAAGAGCATATTACCAATGATGAACGCCAACGCAGTGTTTTAGGCCTGAGAGATGGCTTAGTAAAGCAAAGCTCTTGCCTCGCATTGTGCTGAGTCGAGTTTCGATCACCAGGGCCAATGTAAAAGCGGAAGTTCAGTTGCTCAGGCCTGAAATGTTCTCAATAATGCAAAACTGAGGGGCAGAAATAGGAGGATCCCTGAAAGATTGTGGGCCTGCTAGCTTGGCCTATGTAGTAAAGTTTCAGGCCATTGAGAGACCCCTATTGTAAACAAAAGATAGACAATGAGTAAGGACCAAAACTCAAAGTCATTCCCCATGTATTCCAGGCACATACACCCATACATGAATGTACACACACACCGAGAGAGAGAGAGAGAGAGAGAGAGAGAGAGAGAGAGAGAGAGAAATAGGGGAAGCTTGTTCTCTCTTTAAACTGATTGTGTCATTTATTTGGCTACAGTAGTGGACAGCTGACTAACATAAGGAATGGCTTGACATTAGTTTATATTTCTTTCTCTCCATCAAAGATATATCACTTTGTTCTTCATGGTATATATCAAAAGTTCTCAGAGTATGCTCCAGGGACACTTAGAGATGTCCAAAACCCAGTCTTTGCTGGTTAGTTTCATGTCAACAGGACATAAGCTAGAGTCACCGGAGAGGAGGGAGCCTCCATGAGACCAGCCTTTGGTGAGCCTGCAGGCCATTCTTATGATTGGTGATTGATGGGAAGGGCCCAGCCCATGGTGGGTGGTGCCATGCCTGGGCTGGTGGTCCTGGGTTCTATAAGAAAGCAGAGTGAACAAGCCAGGGGATCAAGCCAGTAAGCAGCATCCTTCCCTGCCTCTGCATCAGCTCCTGCTACTAGGTTCCTGCCCGGTTTGAGTTCCTGTCCTGACTTCCTTCAGTGATGAGGAGTGATGTGGAAGTGTAAGCTGAATTAACACTTCCCTCCCAAAGTTGCTTTGGTCATGGTGTTCCATCACAGCAACAGAAACCCTGACTAAGACCCTATCTGATGGTCTATGAGGTCAAAAGTACTTTCAGAAAAGTACCCACATGTTATTCATAGGGTCATCGAGAGGGCTCAGCAGATGACAGCACTTGCCACATAAGTCTGAGGACCTGAGTTTGATCCCTGGATTTCATGGAGGGAAGAAAGAGCCAACCTCTGAAGGTTGGCCTCTGACCTCCACATTCATACGTTTATGGCCTCTGACCCCTGACCTCCACATTCATATGTTCATGGCCTCTGACCTCTGACCTCCGCATTCATACATTCATGCCACTGCACACAAGTCTTGCATTTCCTGTACCACAGCTCTTTGTGATCAGCATTCATTTAAAACTTGTATCTGTTTTCAATTGTGTGCCCGCGTATATGTATCTGTGTGTGGGTACGCTCACTGGAGTGCAGGTGCCTATGGGGATCAGAGACGAGGATCTGGAGTGAGCTGCCTGGTGTGATTGGTGGGAATCAAACTCCAGCTCCTAAGCCAGAGCAGTATGCACTGCTTACCACTGAGCCATCTCTCCAGCCTGGGATCACCATTCATCTGATCTCCGTAGGCAAGAACTATTCCTTCCAGTCTCATGGACGAGGAGACTAGTTTAGAAGCCTAAGAAATTTGCGCAAGGTCATGGCCATGTAGTTTTAAAAGGTCTGTGCCCTTGGGAGATGCATACTATTTCCTTATATTTTAATTTGAAAGGTAGAAATTTCTGGTAGAGTCTTCATTTTAGGCTGTAATTCCTACACAAACTAGAGAACCGGAACAGTTGTGATTAAAGATAATTACCCAACAGTCTGTTTAACCAAGAGAAGTTGTATCTCACCAAACACAAACCCCACTTGCAGTGGAAGGAACTTTCTAGGGCCTTAAGCGAGACAGACAAATGCTTTAGCACTGAGCACCTATCCTGAGTCCCACACATGCTGTTCGCTACGGATTTAAATACCTGTGGCCAAAAAATGCAAACGGTTTATCCTGGATGACGGGCAGCAGAGCGGATGAAATTTCATCAGCTATCTGGTGGATGTCGCTTGCGAAAGGTTCTTGAATTCGGGTTTCCCTCCCAGCCAGTCGTACAGCATGCACTGGAGGTTGAGAGAGGAGTCAACACACACAAAGACTGATGCTGTAAATGGGTGAGCGCAGATGAACAAGATACTGTGGTGCTGTGGAAGCCTTATATTTACATGATATGACCGATTTCAAAGAAGCAAATAATGGCCAAAGCTGGCGTGGTGACTGTGAGGTAAAGCTATGAGAGCCTTTCCTTCATGGTTCCTGCCTACATTCCTGTTTGAGTTCCTGCTCTGACTTTGCTTAACAATGGACTCTAATGAAGAAGTCCAGGTCAAATGAACCCTTTTCTCCCCGAGTTGCTTTTGGTCCTGGTGTTTTAACACAGAAACAGAAAGCGAACCAAATAGGCTTCATCTCAAACAAACAAAAGTACTTACAGTAATGCCTATAAAAACCATTCATACATGAATCATCGGACTTTCTTCTTTTAGTGGATGGACATTTTGAGACCTGAGGTTACGTACTGCTAGAGCCACAAGGAAAGGATTTAGAATTCTTGAGGGAACAGTGGCAAGCTGGGAAGACATTTTCAAATAGTCACCTTATAAAGGGGAAATATCTAGAGAAATGACTGAAGCAAAAATTCTATAGAAACATGGAAATATCCAAAAGAAGGAACACTGTCAAACTCATTCTGAGGCCACAGTCACACTGATACCTAAACCACACAAAGACTCAACAAAAAAAGAGAACTTCAGACCAATTTCCCTTGGGAAGATTGATGCAAACATATAATAAAAGACAAATAAAATATAGAACGCATGAAAAATATCATCCACCATGATCAAGTAGGCTTCATCCCAGGGATGTTCAACATATGAAAATCCATCAATTTAATCCACCATATAAACAAACGGAAAGGAAAAAAAACACATGACCATCTCATTAGATGTTGAAAAAGCCTTTGACAAAATCCAAAATCCATTCATGTTAAAAATATTGAAGACATCAGGGATACAAGGTGCATTCCTAAACACAAAAAAATAAGAATATGGAACTAACAACCTACACAAACAAGGTGTCAATGTTTTCCCCAAACTGCACTTCACGATATCAGCACAAGAGAGCACTCATGAACCAAGAGACTGACCTAGCAACTCCTCACCCATCCCCAGCATTGTTGCTTAGGAGGAAAATCAAGGGCAAAAGGAGAGAAAGAAACCTAACACAGAATTCAAAAACATCTCTGGCCAGTGAAAAAACTTACTAAAGAGCTGATGGACAAGAAGAAAACAATGCCCAAAGTGAATTAACTCCAACAAGAAATGAAAAAATAACCACTCTAATTTGGACATTTAAAATTCTGAAACAGACAAATAATTACACAAAGATTGCCAAAAAGAAACTGAATAGAAAGAATACAAAAAACAAAAAAACAAAACAAAACAAAACAAAAAACACACCTTTAATCCCAGCACTCGGGGAGGCAGAGGCAGGCGGATCTCTGTGAGTTCGAGGCCAGCCTGGTCTACAAAGTGAGTCCAGGGCAGCCAGAGATATACAGAGAAACCCTGTTTCAAAAAACCAAAAAAAACAAAACAAAACAAAAATTATTTCAAAACTGAAAAAAAAAAGTTATTTCCTTTGTGATAAGACAGGGGCAAAGTATTTGTGGACACAGAGAACAGGAAAGAAAGAACTAGGAAGAGAAAATAAGATGGCAAAGGGGAGAGACAGCTAAGAGCCCTGGCTGCTCTTCCAGAGGACAAGCTTCATGACGAGACCACCCACACAGTGACCCACAACCATCTGTATAACTCCAGCCCTAGGGGATCCAACATCCTTTTCAGGCCTCCATGAGCACCTCACGTACATGGTACACAGACAAAACATCCATACACATAAAATAAAAAAAGAAACCTTAAACATAAAAGAAAGTTAAAAAAAAAGTAGCAGCCAGAAAAGTCATATCCTAAGGAATCTTGTAAAACTTCCCTGAAATTAGACAGAGATCTTCACAGTGAAAAACCTTGGGATCCTCAAGACTGCTCAGAGGGTAAAAGCACCTTCTGCTTTACTACTTGAGTTTGGCCCCTGAACCCATTGATAGGAGAGACTCCTTAAAGTTGCCTCTGTCCCCCACACAAGCTCTGCAGCAGGGGCACTCTCCCCCCACATCCCCTAAAAAGTATTAAAAATTAAAAACAAACAAACAACAACAACAAAAACCAAACAAAATGAGCCTTCAATAGTTGTATCTCATCTAAAACCATGTTTCTAGAGATTGAGAAAACCTGATTCGTGATAGTTAAGTGAAAACTAGAGTCTAGGGACCAGGATTTTAGTTCGGTTAGTTCAGTTTAGTCAAATGTTGCATGTGGCATGCCAGGGAGCAGGAAATGAGGATTTATGGACCTTACTGTCTACAAACTTCATCAGGGAGCCCCAGGTCCTAGTGAGAGATCCCCCAAAAAAGGTAGACAGTTCTGAGAAACAGCCCAGTGGTTGACTTCTGGTCTCCATACACACACACACACACACACACACACACACACACACACACACACACA
>CAJQZJ010009351.1:6375316-6389649 GCA_907164525.1 Lophiomys imhausi | reverse complement strand
ACACACACACACACACACACACACACACACACACACACACACACACACAGTCTATAGTTTTGAGAAAAGACTTTTAGATGGTGGCATACCACAAAAGCAATCTCTATGTTGTAACAGAGGAGTCTTACCTAACACAAACTGATTTATAAAGGGTTGGGAAAGGTCTATAAAATATGAATGTTGGGAAACTTTGGCCATCAACTTGACACACCTGGAAAGATGGAACCTCAACAGAGGAATTATTTCTATCATACTGGCCTGTAATATGTGAAATGCCAGATACTTTGTCACACGACTCCATATGACTAGTCTTCTGCTTGTGGCCTTTAAGGACTTTCTTTCAACTCCATGCTGACTTCCAAACTGACTAGACTAGTTAGCATCCCACTATCTATGTAAATATGTTCCAGCCATTCCACTCCTGGGTATTTACCTAATGGGCTCCAAGTTTAGCCATCACAGAGACACTCACCCAATGTATTTTTCAGCACCATTCAGAACAGATAAATTGTAGAACCAACCTAGGTATTCACCAACAGAAGAATACATAATAAAACCTGGTCTACTCACACACTGGGAACATTTTCATTCATAAAGCATGAAGTCATATCGTTTGTGGGAAAATAGATACAACTGGAGATAATCATATTAAAAGAACTAAGCCATTCTCAGAAAGACAAACATTGTATCTTTTCTCTCATTTGTGTTTCTTTGTTTTTTTGGTTTTTGGTTTTTCGAGACAGGGTTTCTCTGTAGCCCTGGGTATCCTGCAACTGGCTCGGTAGACCAGGCTGGCCTTGAACTCACAGAGATCCTCCTGCCTCTGCCTCCCGGGTGCTGGGATTAAAGGCGTGCGCCACCACACCTGGCTGGGCTTCTTTGTTTTATATAGATAAGTTAACTCATATATTTATCTATAACATGAAAGCAGAAGTAAAATTATCTACTGGGACAAAGGTGATTAATAGGGTTGGGGGGACAAAACTGAGGGTAGAGGATATAAAAGAGAATATGCATGACATACAGAATAAACATGTATGAAACCTTAAATATATATATATATATATTTTTTTTTTTTTTGGTTTTTTCGAGACAGGGTTTCTCTGTTTAACAGCTCTGGCTGTCCTGGACTCGCTTTGTAGACCAGGCTGGCCTCGAACTCGCAAAGATCTGCCTGCCTCTGCCTCCCAAGTGCTGGGATTAAAGGCGTGCACCACCACCGCCCGGCTCATATTTTTTTTTTAAGAAGAAAAAAAAGCACCTTGTAGTACATCGACACTTATTTAAAAAACAGAAGCAGCCGGGCATGGTGGCACACGCCTTTAATCCCAGCACTAGGGAGGCAGAGGCAGGCTGATCACTGTGAGTTCGAGGCCAGCCTGGTCTACAAAGTGAGTCCAGGACAGCCAGAGCTGTTACACAGGGAAACCCTGTCTTGAAAAACCAAATAAATAAATAAAATTAAAAAACAGAAGCAAAGGGATGAATTCTGAAGCTGCACACAGAGATCAGTTTGCAGGTATCAGTAAACAGCTGAAAAGATGAGAAAAGGAGAAAATTCTGTGAGAAAGAAACTGGATATTTCCAGTTCCTTCCTGTATTAGAGTTGGGTCAGGGATTTGTATAGTGCAGAATTGTGTGTGCGTGTGTATGTGTGTGCGTGCTGGCATGGGTGACAGAGGTCAGTCTCTGATGTCATCCTCAATAGTGTGATCCACCTTCTCTGAGACAGGATCTCTTGTTGGCCTGCAGCTGACAAATCATCCTAGACTTGCTGTGGATCTCAGGGGTCCTCCTGTTTCCTTCACCTCAACATTGGGATTCCCAGTGTGTACCACCATACCTGGTATATTTATGTATGTTTCGGAGATAAAACCTTTTACTTTACTTGAAAGGCAAGCATTCTAACTCATCAATCTGCCCAGCTTCTGAGACCTACTTTTAACAGAACAAACAGCCAGAAGTATTGGCACCCGCACAGACCGAGAGTACAAAATTGCAATACAGCACCATAAACAGTCATAAATTAAAAGACCAAGATTGCAGCAAGAATCTGTCCACTCTCCTGTTTCATAAGACAGTTGACTATACTAAATATGTCAAAATCTTAAGAGGACAGAGATAATAGCCAGGTGTGGTGGAGGTAGGTGGAGCTCAATGAATTTGAGGCCAGTTTGGTCTACATAGTGATTTCCAGGCCAGCCAAGGCTACATCGTGAGACCCTGTCTCAAAAACAATAACAAAAGAAGAACAAAATACAGGTAAGCTAGTTATTGTGACTCACACTTGTAATTCCCAGCACTCAGAGTGATGGAAACAAGGGTCAGAAATTCGAAGTCACCCATAGTAACATAAGACTTCTGTCTGTCTGTCTGTCTGTCTGTCTATATCTATCTATCTATCTATCTATCTATCATCTATGTATCTGTTTATCTATCTGTTTTTAAGAGGAATAAACAGAAAAACAAGATGACAAATTCTAGATACCTAGAACATTTCTATATCTCCACAATTCTGAAAGAAAACATAAAGTGCCTAGCTACAGGAAAGGATGGGTAGCACGGAATAGCACAGGAATACAATAGAAAATATTACAGACTCAGGGAAACCCAGAGGGTGGGATATCAGCAAATAAGAAAAGGAAAGCACCCAGGTGCACAGCCTTGTTTGCTGAAACCCCGCGGGAGGTGACCTGTGGAACAAGGAGGAGCCAGCTGGGGAGGTGACCTGTGGAACAAGGAGGAGCCACAAAGGCTCCCTGAGCTTCCAGCATGCTCACTGACAATGCAAGGAACAGCATCTTAAGAAAGTTTTCCCCGAGACATGGTTGTGCCCGCCTTTAGTCCCAGCACTCAGGAGTCAGAGTCAGGTGGATCACTGAGTTTGAGGTGAGCCTGAACTACAGAATGAGTTCCAGGACAGCCAGGGTTATGCAGAGAAACCCTGTCTCAAAACAACAACAAAGCAAAAAAAGAAAGAAAGATGAAAAGAAGGAAGGGAGGAAGGAAGGAAGAAGGAAAGAAAGAAGGAAAAGTTAGGAAGGAAGGAGAAAGAAAAAAATGTAAGTCAGTTATCCTAGCAAATTCTTCAGCAAGAGTCCCTGGGTTCCAAGAGCCACTCTCTTCAACTAGCTAAGCGAGTAGTCACCCCAAGAATCAGGAAATTGGATATGACTTAGATACTGACTTGTACACTGTCTTAAACATTGTTTACCTTGGGAAGTGTGGGCAAAGCTGAGAGGACAGTGGAGTGTACGTTAGAGGTGAAAACTGTGACCCTACCTCTGGGAAGAGAATCAAGTCTAGTTGTGCATAAATAGAGCAAGGGTTGAAACTGAGAATAGCATAACCAGGGCATAGAAGCCTGTTCCCTGTTTTGTCAGCAAAAACTGGTCCAGCATGACAGCTTCTAATCCTCAGAGTGCTGATATCGTCAGGCAAAACCCAAGTAATTGGTCCTCTATGCTGACTAATGACAATAGCCTGAGGCAGTTCCAACACTTTCCACAAGGCTCTGCTAGAATTAATAAATGAGGAATTCAGCCTCACTGTCCTGACAGTGCATGCTGTTCAAACAGGGCAGAGTATAACCTGCAACAGTACTTATAGAAGCTCGGTCCTCAAGTGGTCCCCTAGCAATTGGAGCGGGGCTGTCCCTGACTCGCACTCTGTTGCCTACTGCTGGGTAACTTTCCTCTTAGCTGGACTGCTTTGTCTGGCCTCAGTGGAAGAGGATGCACTTAGTTCTGATGTGACATGAAATGCCGGGCCAGTTGGTAGGGTGTGTGTGTGAGTTCCCTTCTCTGAGAAGAAGGGGAAGGTGGAGAGGGGAAGGTGGGAGGGTGAGACAGGGAGAGGATGAGGGAGGAGCTGCAATCAGGACATAAAATGAATAAAGAGAAAAAACTCAAATAAAATTAAAAAATAATAAAATAAAATTGCACAAGAGAGAGAGAGAGAGAGATCGATAAACCCAGGAAACTTAATGAACTGGAGTTTCTCTATGAGGCTGTTACTGAGGATCTTGAATTACTTTTTTTTTTTTTGGTTTTTCAAGACAGGGTTTCTCTGTGTATCTCTGGCTGTCCTGGACTCACTTTGTAGACCAGGCTGGCCTCGAACTCACAGAGATCCGCCTGTCTCTGCCTCCCCGAGTGCTGGGATTAAAGGCATGCGCCACCACACCCGGCTGGATCTTGAATTACTTAAGATGAAAGTCAACATACCTTCCAGTAAGTCACTAATTGCTTGGCCCCATTTGGCAAAATGAATGGAACCGCCTCCTGCCCAGGGAAAGCAGATCAGCTTAAAAACTGCATTAGGCTTTTGATGCAAGCAGTTCAAAACCTTCTCATCCCTAAGAAGAAAATTCAAATATATTTAACATTACATAATGATATCAAATTAGAGCCCCAAATTGAACTAGGTCAATTATTTCACTGTAAGCTGCATGTGTTCAAGTATGAAGTGATTGCCTTTCTTTTTCCAAGAAATGAGGCTCCCAAAGATTTGAATGGTCTATGTTTTATGGTTTGAATCCATAAACTCTTAGGGACAGAGATGGAGTTGGTGAAGAATCTGTGTGCTTTGTATTTCCAATAAAAATGATGTCTCGAAAAACCAAAAAAAAAAAAAATGATGTAACTAGTAAACCAGATGTGTCTTCTTTCACAGTTGAGGAAATAGTTTGTCATCTTCATAGCCTGCAGTCTTGGTGTCATCTTCATTATCATCCAGAGACACTTCTCAAATCATGTACAAATTTCCACAACATAATTTTTTTGTCTTCAAGTGCTTGATAAATGAGTTTCGAATCTGTGCATAATATCACTATAAATTTATAACAAGTTCCAGCGTCAAATCAACTGATCTTAGAAAAAAATCTATTTTAAATAGTCATCCTGTATGGATATATTTGTATTTTTCACAATTTAAATCTCTCTTGGGAAGTTTCCAAATTGACCCTTAAATTTCTTACAAAGATATATAAGCCACCCAAATGAGAAACTATAATTGCTATACAATAGTGATTTTTAAGTCTATTTCATCTTTTTAAAAAGTATCAGTTTTATAGTTTGGATAATAAGTATCCCTCAAAACTCATGTATTAAAGACTTGATCCCCAACTGATGATGCGATTGGAAGCTGAGGAACCTTTAAGAAGTGGGACTCAGTGAAAGCAAGTGAGGTGACTAGGAGCATGCCATTGAACGGGATCTTGGAGCTTTGGCCTGCTCTCTCTTTCTCGGCCTTTCCCTCTCACTTTTCTTTCCTCCTAAGGGGTCTTTGCCTAACTACCTTCATTCTGCCATGCAATCTCTGGCATGTACACTTATCTATAGGACCAACACAGCAGGGATCAAGGACTATGGATTGAAATAAACACAATTTTGATATAAATGAATGTTTTTCCTGCATGCATGTGCGCCACATGCATGTAATTCCCACAGAGGCCAGAAAAGGCTATCAGAACTACTGGAACTGGAGTAACAAATTGTGAGTGCCACATGGGTGCTGAGAACTAAACCTGGCTTCTCTGCAAGAGTAGTAAGTGCCCTTAACTGCTGAGCCATCCCTCCAGCACCCCAGTCAAATCTTTTCTCTTTTATGTTTTATCATTTGATCGGGATAAAAAGTTAAAAAAAAAAAGCAGATTGAGATCTTTCTAGATACTCTGTTCTCTTAAGAGGCCTTTGTACTTTATAATAAAATAACTGAGAACGTGCATGAAGTGAGACTTAATATATGGTAACAGTTGAAAACTTCTTTAAGATAGAGATACTTTAAAAAGAAACTTTGCGAACAGGAATAGGGACTTGGTTACCTGTTAGTGGGACACCCCACCTCGTGGAACTGCCATGTATGCCTCTTGTGCAAGAAAGAGAAAGCTCTTAGACCTCATATGACTAATGAACTGAGGGGGGGCTGATACATGGAGACACCCCACACGGGAGGGAGGGAGGGGAGGGGGGAGGGAGGAAGGGAGGGGAGGGGCCAGGAGGGGTGGCAATGGAGACGGAACGAAATAATAAATAAACTTAAAAAAAAAACTTTGTGCCTGCTTGTGTGTGCATGTGTGTGCGTGCACGCGTGTGTGTTCATGCGTGTGTGTGCATGTGTGTTCACATATGTGCATGTGTGTGTGTGTTTGTTGGGAATTGACAGATATTGAACCCAAGACCTTAGACATGCTAGGCAAATTCTCCACTATGGAGCTATGTTCCCCAGCCAAGAAACCTCTCTTGACTTATATCTGAGCAGTTAGATAATTATTAGATCAAAGATAAAATAAAATAGAACTAACTTAGTTTACTTTGCCCT
Source organism: Lophiomys imhausi (assembly GCA_907164525.1). Taxonomy (NCBI): domain Eukaryota; kingdom Metazoa; phylum Chordata; class Mammalia; order Rodentia; family Muridae; genus Lophiomys; species Lophiomys imhausi. The sequence continues at coordinate 6,383,328 of CAJQZJ010009351.1, read as the reverse complement.
TTGAGAAAGAATATTTGTACTTGGAGCTCTGTTTACACTTACCAACTCCATCTGCGGCAACCTCACAGACTTGCCTGACCCTGAATAAGAATTTCATGGATACACAACATTTGAAAAATCTTCAGAGCTATCTGACTGGGAGTGAGAACCCTCTGTGGAGCCTCAATTTGGCTAAAAACTACAGAACAAAAAAACCCCAGCTTTTCTGGTTCTCATTGTTTGGGCTGTAGATGATTCTAGAAGTATTAACTGAGCCTAAGATTTCTTTAAAAGTATTATTTATTTATTTAGATTTTTTGAGACAGGTTCTCTCTGTGTATCCCTGGCTGTCCTGGAACTCACTGTTCTAGGCTAATGCCAGGAATAAAGACATGTACCACCATGCCTGCCTTAAAATTATTTTACTTTTTAAAGTCAAGATTCCATCTATCAATTTCACTATATATATGTTCTAATAGACAAAAAAAAGTGTCAGGACAAGAGTAGCTATGAGTCTGCAGTTCCTAAAACATAGATCATTTGAGTCCATGGTGGGAGGGGGAGCTTTCAAAAATGAGTACAACTTTAAGAGCCAAACTCTTGACTCCCTAGCTTTCCAAACTATGATTTCTGAGTGAGCAAGAGCAGCGTGTGACATTAATTGGTTTACATCTGTGTCAGTCTTCAGAATCCACCATAATGAACGACTGTGTACAGCACAGTGGAACACATGGCCAAGGTCTCATAAGAAGGTAGAGCCAATGTCTGGTTCCCATATTGCTGAGTCTAGACCACAGAAGCAGCCCCTCCCTGGCATTCTGCCTGTGCCCTTCACATGCAGCCTTGTCTTTCCACTTTAAAGAGAGAATCAATAACCTACAACTGAATACACTTTTCCTTTCCCTTCCTTCAATGTTTTTAATCTAAACCATCTACAACTTCAGGGTTGAGAGTGACCAGAGAAATTATTTAATATGTTTGTACAGTATAGTGATCAAGGCTGCAGAGAAAAAGTCTCAAATTTAAATCCTAGGTACACCTCTCACCATGGGACACTAGGCAAACAGTTCAAGCACTTTGTATCCTCAGGGGCCTTGATGTAAACAGAAGACAATACATGAGTCTTCCTCATTACTTAACCATGAAAGGGAAAGAACCTAATTGTTATCTGCTATTACTTTCTTGACAGTTAACAAAAGTTAGACTCAGAGATTATTAAGTCACCAAACCAGTCAGAGATAAATCAGAATCAGTGGATAAACCCAGCTCATTATTAAAGCCATTTGTCTATCAACCCTTTCCCCATATTCTCAGCATCAGCATCACTAAGAGGTGGGAAGTAGAGGACATACTGAGAGGCTTTGGATTAGAACTGGGTCAAGAATGGGTTCTCCAAGTTAGTGTGTACTTCAAAACCCTGCAAGTGTTTCAGGCAAACCAGAGACAAGAAAATTTAACTTTAAAAATACCACCAAAGGGCCAGCAAGATGGCCCAGTGAGCACAGGGACCCGATGTCAAGCCTAACGGCATGGACCACATAGCAACCACTGCTACTTGACACAGTTCCAGCATAGCAACGTCCTGGGTCACAGTTCTCCAGCACTCTTCTGCTTTCATCTTTGATGATTTTCACTGTGTGTTATAGGAGTCTCCTATGCTTCTTTGGGAAGTTTTGCATGGGCTTTGGTAGAGGGTGTGAATGTCTACAGTGGCAGTCTCTCTAAACAAAATAATTCTTTGGGAAAAAATATCTGCCACCATGGAACCATATAGCATGGTAACACGGCCTCCTCCTACACAAGAATCTCCAGTGTGCTCCTCTGATTGTACCAAGAATAGAGAAGTTAAAGACTTACGGTTCCAGAAACTCTTAGGCACTTAGACCTGGCCTTAAGAACGAAAGCACACAATCAAGAGAAGCAACGGGCCCAGACCCAGAGCCTGACGCCTTGATGGTTGAGGGTAAGAGTTCAGTTAATAAGTACAGAATAGTGCTCATGATTGATTCCCTGGCTACGGGACTTCCAAGATGAATGGCAAGATCTGCTATGCCCCACGAGGAGCAGAGATTCTGTAAGAAGTTAGACTGGCTTGATCCCCCCTTTGCCACATGCAGGAGTATATGTTGAAGAAGTTGGGATGATATGGCATGTTGGAAAAGGAGCACGATATCAGGATCTTCCCTTTGAGGAACATGTGAGGAGAACAGGTCCACATTGGAAAACTAAGGCACAAACACACAACTAGGAAACAGCTCAGTGCTTATTATGCTGCCTGGTACAAACACTACATCATGTTCCTTGAGGAATGAAAGTTGCTCTTATATGTCTTCTTCCCCCCACCCCAGAGAGGATTTCTATTATGGATCTCTTTCTCAGGACTCAATGTCTGACATCTCCTGACCACAAAGGCTGAAGGTGGGCAGGAAGAAGTGTAAAAGGCCACCTGGTGGGGTTGCTGAACCTTAGAGAACTATTGTAACCGAACTTTTTAATTATTATTTAACACTTATTTATTTATTACTATATTCACTTATAACAAATAACAATTATTTCTTAACTATTAATCCTACAAATTCTTACAACCCCTTTAACCTATCCACTAAACCTATTGATAATTATTTTCCTAACTTTTTAGAATGATACAGTCTCTGGGGCAGGTCCTCAGTCGTCAGGAACACAGTCTCTGTTGTAGATTCTTTAACACACTTAGCAGTCTTTTTTCTGGATCTCTCAGACGCAGGTTTGTCAGGGTAAGTTGGTTATTGCAGTCTCACCTTAAATAAGGCTTGATGCTTTCTTCTCTCTGCCGCTCTGCCTCAGAGTCCTTAAAGTCAGGTACAGTTTCCTTTACGCCACTGTTCGGATAGATCAAACCCCTCTAGGCAAAAGCTGAGCCACAGGGTTTAGTCCTTGGCCTTTTGGTGTCTTCCTCAGGCTCTCTTTGCTCACCAGCTTCTTTCTGCTTCAGGGAAATCTGGCCATCAAATGATGGCCAGCCCTTTTTTCAGCAGGACTCTTGGAGCTCTCTAGCATCAGGGGCCTCTTCTCCTCCTGGCGCTCCATGTGCTGTCCTTAAATAGGAGGAACTCTGTTTCAGCTTAATTTGGGCTCCTCCCACTTAGCAGCTGAAAACAATGTCAGGCCAGATACTTTGTTTCTTTAAGTCCATTAAGTCTTTTCTGTTTTTCTGACAACCTTGTTTTGTCAGTCAATTAAGTCTTTCCTGTTTTTCTGACTTCAACCTTGTTTTTCAGTCCATTAAGTATTTCCTGTTTTTCCTGACTTCAACTTTGTTTTTCAGTCCATTAAGTCTTTCCTGTTTTTTCTGACTTTAACCTTGTTTTTCAGTCCATTAAGTCTCCTGTTTGTTTCCTGTTTTTAGTCCACATGCTGATAATGATCTTCATGGCCCGAATTAAGAGACAGTATCAGAAACCCCTATATATTTTCTAAATCTAATTTAATTTATCTAACTCCCTACAAACTATAAAGACTTAGATGCTTGCTGAACTTACTACTTTTGCTTCAAAGAAAAATACTGTAACAAAGTTGATCACCTCTTTCGTTTTGGATGTTAAAAAATAGGTCTAAAACAGGTTAAAAACAATCTGTGAAAAGATCATGCATCTCTTGGAATCATAAAGTCTGTTTTTAATATTGCTTGCGGCTAAACTATTATGCAAATATAGACTGTAAAAGGTGTGGTAGTTTTTCACTAGGCACAGCTATCCCAATTTACCCTCAGATCCTGCCAGTTTCCTTCCCTCACTGACTCAACATCTCCTTTTTTGGGACATGAACCCCTCTGGAGCTGGACTCCAGTGCTGAATGGCTTGCATTTAATTCGCAGCACCCACATGATCAAAGGAGGAAACTAACTCTTGCAAGTTATCCTCTGACCTTCACATGCTTGCAGTGGGACACACAATCATCAATCTGCTGATTAAAGGTAATTTTTTAAAACTCCAATTTAGCAACATTTTGTATAGAAGTAATTGGTACCATCTTTCACTAGAGGCATTGGACACCAAATGCAATTTCGGCAATAAGCCCCCTTAAATCTAAGAGCCAATCTGTCAAAGTCAGGGTACTGATGTACCAAAGATGGGCTTAGGGGAGCCAGGAGTTCCCAGAAGTAGCCTACCTGATCCTCTTAGCATAGTCTGTTGTCTCCATGCTGTGAGTTGATTAGAGATTGCTGCTCTCAGCAATCTTCTGTGTCCGTGTTGAATTCAGTTTCCCTGTGGGCACAACAATCTCCAATAAGCTTTATGTGAATGGAACAGCTGGATTTCTTTTAAACTTTTTGACTATGGTGGTCATCCAAATCTTGCTTTTAAAAGTCAATGAAGAAGAGGAGGAGGACAGGAGGAAAAAGATAAGGAAAAGGAAATGGATGAGGGGAAGAGGAAGGAAGGGAAAACAGTTTAGAGGGAACACAGCATATGGCTGCAAGGTGTTAGCACCTTTGGTTTATGTGGCACTGAGCACATTACCAGGACTTTCAGAAAATGTCCGCAAAGACAGAAATGTAGCCTTTCTAACACCTCTCAGGAAAAGAGTGCCCAGGGCAAGAGACAGAAAACACTTGACACCCACAAGGAAGTTATAGCAGAGGTATTTGTTTTGAAAATAGATATCTTGGCTAGGGAGATGGCTGAGCAGGAAAGAGTACTAGCTGCTCTGAGTTCAATTCCAGCAACCACGTGGTGGCTCACAATCATCCATCATGGGGTCTGATGCCCTCTTCTGCAGGAATACATAAATATTCACATGAATAAATAAATCTCTAAAAAAATAAAAAAGACCTGGGCACATGCCTTTTATCCCAGCACTAGGGAGACAGAAGCAAGCAGATCTCTGTGAGTTCAAGGCCAGCCTGGTCTACAGAGCAAGTTCCAGGACAGTCAAGGATACACAGAGAAACCCTGTCTCAATAAACCTAAAAAAGAAAACAAAAAAGGTTTCTTAGCTTTTTGGATATTTATAAAGTTTTTCACTTTTAAATATTAAGAGTTAGGAATTTTTTAAAAAGGAGTAGGGAGAACTTTATTACTAGAATATGTACTTAGAAACAACTTTTGCTTAAAAAAAAAAAGGATTGGCTCCAACACACTCTGACCGGAATTCCTCCTTATCAAGCCTTTCCCCGGCCCCAATTATTTCTTTGTTTAAACCCAAAATACAATCAGCACCCTGAACCATGGACACGGGATCACTGGTCCCCTGTGGTCCACAGGAATGGCACCTCCGTCCTCCACCTTCCACAGTTGCTCATCTCTTTAACTGGCACAGTGGAATAAATAGTTCAGCCTAACCTATCTGGGCAGCTGAAACCTGGAGTTTTACCCATAGGACTCCAGTAACGCTAGCGCAAAAAAACATCCAGTCTCGTAAGCATTCAGTGAAGAAAATAAAAATTGCTATATTTATAAATGTATGAATGATGTGTAATTTATAAGGGTTTTTAACCCACTTATCACCTCATTGTCCCAAGTCCCCGGCAGTCATGTAAAGAGCATGGTTTAACTCACAGTCTCTGTGGTGAATCTCAGGAGTGTTCTGGAGAGTCCAGGACCAAACTTCAGCTGTGCTCCTTTCAGAGGACAGACATAGAAATCCTGCTCAATTAAGAGGGGTGGAGCCCTTTTATCTGTAAGAACAGTGCCTTCAAGCCATCCTGGGCCCTCAGATGACTCACCTGGAAAATCTCCTAGTGGGTCACTGAGTAAACATTTGCTTCTTAGATAACAATACAAAATGCATTATGGTGGGCATGGTGGGGCCTGCCTGCAATCCCAGCACACAAGAAGCTGAAGCAGGACGATTGGCAGTTTGAAGTTAGCCAGAGCTAGAGAGAAAGGCTCTCTCAAAATAAAAGCCAAAACCCAAACAAAATAATGACATGAAATGCAGAAAAAGATGTTCACTTCTTCCAAGGAGAATTGGACAGGCAGAGGTGGGATATACACATAATGTTAATTCCACAACTGAAAATTGTTGATTACCAAGCCTCAATAAAATTAGGTTAAATATCTCCATCTCTTTTTAAATATTGTTCCTTTTTTTTAACTTGGCAGAGCCTGTAATCAGTTATGCTTGAGGAGATCAAGTGTCACTCAAACTTATTATTCATTAAATATTTTCCTAAAGTCAGGATGATCTGCATCAGTTCTCAACAGGGTTAGGATCCAAAGGTGGAGCAATAAGGACTCTCCTTAAAGGGAAACCATAGGGCCCATTTGTTTGCTGGTGCAACCGAGGAGCGAAGGTGAACAGCTAAGGTTCAGGAAGAAAGGGCTCAGATTTTACCAGAACTTATACGTGGACACCAGGCTAAAAATAAACCATGCCTAAGAAAGATAGGAAATGAAGAAACCTGCACACAGCTGTGCAACAAGCAAACTGAAGGAAAACCAAAATAGAAACAGATAATGACAAAGTAAAGTGAACAGAGGAGGCAAATAGAGACACAGGCGCACATGGTGTCTTTATTTGAGGTAAATAAAGACACATTGCCACAGTTAAACTACTGGCAATGGTAAAGAGTCACAGAAATAAAAAACAAAATAGAATATTGGGGCTTGAGAGATGGCTCAGCGGTTAAGAGCACTGGCTGTTCTTCCAAAGGACCTGGGTTCAAATACCCATGTGGTAGTTCACAGCCATCTGTAGTGGCCAGGCATGATGATCCATGCCTTTAATCCCAGTGTTGAACCCAAGAGGGGCTCACCGAATCCTGACGCCAAAGACCACCAATGCCCCCGATTCGCTGTAATAGACATGAGGTTTATTAAACTGACACGCCAGGGTTCGATTCCCCCATAGAGGAATGAATCCCGTAATATGGTTCTCTGGCCCTGTAAATACATAACCGGCTACAAAAGGTGGGGGCACCAAGGAGTAGCTTTTTTAGCAGGCAAGGCAACAGCCACAGGTGGTGATAAAGGAACAAAGAGTATGTTGTTAGGTGGTGACGCAAGTGGGGAGTGTAGAGGAGTGGACCAGAGGGGAGTCTGAACAGACCTGCCAGCTATGCAAGCTTTGATGTTTTCAAGGACTGAGTTCTGTGGAAGGTTTCCAGAAGGAGTGAGGTCAGGGTCTCATCACAGAGAGAAGGCCATGTATTCATTAATTTTTACAGCCTTACATTCCCCTCTTCAAGTGAGTGATTTTATCATGAAATCAGGGGTCTATATGTGTAATGTAACTTTTAATCAGTCCCCAAATATCTGTAAGTACCATCCCAGTAGGGAAAGATCATTTTACTTTAGCACAAGAGACCAACTGACCAAGAGTTGACCAACTGACCAGAGTTGTTATTTAATTGTCCATTTTAGGGGGTGAAGATCACATTAGTCACCATATTTGGGGAATGGACTCTTCTTTTCCAGAGCCAGCAGGAAGAAGGACACAGGGGCAAATAAGAGGCAGACTGATTTGGAGGCATTTAGGCAGCTCTAAAGTGTAGTTTTACATGGCCTTAAAGTTACCCCTAGGCACGCCATAACAGAGTTTGACATAGGTGCCAGCCAGAGCCAGGAAGCACAGTGAGTTTATCATTACCAGGGACATGGAGAAACCTAGGGGAGTCGGCTGGTCCTTGGGTAGGGATTAGGGCAGGTAGAGCAGGGAGGCGCCGTACCCACACAAGGCCAGCAACAGCGCAGCGGCCAGCCCGGCCAGTGTCAGGCATCTAAGTGTGTCTGTGTGAACGCTGTCCCATAAAACACAAGCATAGGATTGTATGGGCAGTATCTAAATCCCCAAGTAAATGGCAGCCATTTACTGCTAAGGGTCATCAGAAGGACCTATCTGATGTTGCCCAAGAAAATAGGATGACAGACAGAGAAATGGGGGCAGGGGGACAGCCTTACAAACACTTGGCAGCAGGAGGCAGGCAGATATCTGTGAGTTTGAGGCCAACCTAGTCTACATAGAGAGTTCCAGGACAGACAGGACTACATAGTGAGACCCTGATTCAAAAAAATAAAATGCAGCCTTGCAGATCTTCTGTTTATCCCTGGAGG
>CAJQZJ010009351.1:6260213-6280316 GCA_907164525.1 Lophiomys imhausi | reverse complement strand
GGCCAAGAAGATTCTGTATTTTCCCACCACCTGGCCCCTCTCACCTCCTCCCCTTGTAAAGCATATTATAAAAAGGTGCTTTGCGCTCAAATACACGGCTCTTGACAAGCAATTGCTTCCTTGAGTCCTTTCCCTCTCTCGCCCGTTCTTTTTTCAGGTTGCGATCCTCCTCGCCCCCACGAATTACTAGGACTCACGGGTCGGGTCAGAACAGTAAACCAGTTTCTTGTTTTATAATTCCAGTCTTTTGACGGTGAAGTTGTGCATGTCACCAACTACACACTGGCTATGACCAACAAGTGAGTTGGAAATATGTAGTAGAGCTTGGCAACCCACTCATATATGGGAGATTAATTACATATTTATAATAGAAAATATGATATGAAGAATCATGAAAAGGAAAAATATGAATTCACTATATTAAAAATACATTCAAGTTTGACATGTGGTGCACATGTCTAAACCCAGCACTTTTGAGGCACAGACAAATGAATCTCTATGAACTCGAGACCAGCTGCTCTACACAGAGTGTTCTAGGACAGTCAGAGCTACGTAGTAAGACCTTGTCTCAAAAAAACCACAAAAACAATAAAACAACAACAAAACACTCAAAGTGTCTAGAGACATATCTCAGGGGTTAAAAGTTCCTAATGTCCTTGCAGAAGATGAAGTTTGTTTCTCAGCAACCATATCAAGTGCTCACAACACCCTCATCTCCAGCTCAAGGAGATCGATCCATCACCCCCGTCTACTGGCCTCCTTGGGCACTGGGCTCATGCGTACATTCCACTCTTAAGCACACGTTCATACAGGTTTTTAAAAATTATTTAAAATAATAAAACCTTAAAAAATATTCAAAATTAGTGATGGTTTTTCTATAAAGTTAGTGGTTGAGTCACTTTTACTGCTTCCGCAGATAAGATGTATTTTCTTAGGGCAGCAGCAGTGCTGATTTTTGTTTCTCCATCATTTTCACTCTAGGTTTAGCTGTTTGATATGCAACAGAACACTTTGATTTGCTTGTATCATTCAAAAGTATTTTCCTGAGTGTCATCTTTTGTCACTTCCAGGTTAATCAATTGTGCTAACTATCCATATAAAAATGCTGCATATTATAGAAGGGTGGGAAAGACACTGCATTTAGTTGAAGTTTCAGGAAATCACTGTTTTCAGTAGAAATACTCACCTACCTTAAAGGTGTGATCAGACATTTGAAAACCTAGTGTGAATTTCACCATAACAGGAAAAAGTAAATTTAGTTCCTGCAGTAACTATGGTATGAAGTGGTGATGCAAATTCTATTCTTTCTAGAGAGCAATGAAAAAAAAAAAAAAAAAAACAAAGGCGTCTTGTGAACTGAAGTTCTCTGAAGCACACCTGTGCTGGAGAGCCTGGGGACCCAGTCTCATGAGGGACTATCCTTAGGCGCTTAATAGCCATTTACTCTCAAGCTCTGACTCTGGCCTAATGTATTTATGACTGAGGAAAAACTGTCATACTATGTTATTTAGCAGACCGCTAGCTCCACCCATCCTAAAGCTAAGACTTTCATGACATCAAAAATCCCTAGAAGCAATGTCCCTGCTCTGTTCTCACTGGCCTGTCTCCTGTCCTTACCAGTGCAATTGCAAATGCATTGACTTATGACTGTCTTCTGTTCTGTGGCTACAAATTTCATTTAACGCCTTTCACAGAGGAACAGGGTATGCAGGGTAACCTGAATCCATGTTCCCAGGCCATGGCCACACCCATATTTGGTCTAGAATTAACTGTCCCTTACTATCTTTGGAATGAGAGCTATGGTTTGAATAGATAAACTAAAATTCACAAAGAAGAACTTAACATTCCTTGATTAAATACTTCAGTGATAATGGGAAAATAAAGTGTTATTTACTAATTCTGCTAGTAACTCAAAGTGCTCTAAGATGCATTGGTTTCCTTACTGGTCATTGGCAGCAGGAGGGGAGGAGGCACTCATAAAATATATTTTCCTTATCGAACATGAAATGTCTGAGAGAGACTTTGGGAGCTCACAGCTCCAGGTGGGACAGAAGCCAAACAAGAGGGGAACATGGAAGGCTGTGCTTTTGGAGTTCTTCATCCATCAATAAAGGGAAATCAGAAAAACCTAGTAGATATTAAACTGATGGAAACAAACAAACAAACAAAAAACCTAGGTGCACAGGTTAAAAAAAAAAAACCCACCGTGACATCTAACTGAGCTTGTAAGCCAAATCATACAGATCAATGCGACAGGAGAAGGTTGAAGAAACTACTAGATCCAAAGACTCAGTGTTCTTTGGTTGATGGTGGAATTCAAAGATATTAAATCTATATCCAGAGGCAGTTTATTTGGTCAAGGGGTAAGCACAGGTGGAACTGTATAGTTTAGTATACAAGAGATTCCCTGAGATACTCTGAATGGCACGGATCCTCCTTCCTGATGGCAAAGCATCGTGATTGGTGCATCTACCATGGCCCTTCACACGTATGTTTATGCTTCTCTTGGGATGTCAATGGCTCCAAACAAGAGTAAATGCTCAAAAACAATCAACTTTATCTACCACACTGGCTGTTCCTGCTTTAAAAAAAGGGGGGGAGTAATGTTGGCACATGGTCAAAATAATGACACGTGGTGTACAATACCTTGAGGAACTGTGAGAGAGGCTTCAGGGAAAAGACAGACAGCCGTTCACCTCAGATGCTTTATTTTATTTTTTGAAACAGGGTTTCTCTGTGAGTAGCTCTGGCTGTCCTGGAACTCGTTCTGTAGACCAGGCTGGCCTCAAACACAGAGATCCACCTGCCTCTGCCTTCCCAGTGCTGGGATTAAAGGCGTGGGCCACCACTGCCCCACTTCTCAGGCCCATTTTGTTCCCTGGATTACTGTTCTATGTGATTTGTGATTTCATGGCTCCTGTGTTAAACATTTGCATTCAGTTTATAAGACATGTTTATTCTTTTTGGATGTTGGACATAGCTACAGAACCCAATCTTGTGAAAGGACATGCTGAGCGCTGTCCCCACTGTCCCCTGAATCTGGATATGGCCTTCATGCTGTCCCAGATAAAATCTACAGTATGTGCCAGGCAATCATGTTTAAATTGCTCTGTTCTGATAATGTCCTAGAAAAGGGCTGTTTATTTACATAAGCTTATGTGCTTACTAGCATTTATTTACAAGTTTTTCTGAACTCAAATAACCTTCCTTGGATCACTGCTTTCTTTGTTGCATTTGTGTATAAAAGTGTAACGAAAATGAAAAAAAAAAAGGTGTCTACAGCAATAGACTGCAGTCTGCCCCATTCCTCAAGATCTTCAAATCCCAGGTCTTGCAGACAGATCTGCGTAAGTCAGAGAAAGTTGACACCCAGAAATTGAGCCAAAGCCAACCATCCTTAAAACTACAGAAACTGGGCTGGAGAGATGGCTCAGCAGTTAAGAGCACTGGCTGCTCTTTGAAAGGTCCTGAGTTCAATTACCAGTAACCACATGGTGGCTCACAACCATCTATAATGAGATCTGGTGCCCTCTTCTGGCTTGCAGGCACACATGCAGACAGAACATTGTATACATAATTTTTTTTTAAAAAGTAAATCTTAAAAAAAAAAACCAAAAACAACAACAACAACAGACAAACAAACAAACAAACAAACAAGAAACCGTTGAAGGAGTTATTGACCAGACACCTAGCATGCTGGGACAGAAGCATATCTTGTTGAAGAAGTACAACTGATAAAAACATATCCCAACCATTTCAGATGAAACCTTAGGAAGAAAACAGGCTACAGCACTGGAGAGTTAGCTGCTAATACGATGTTCATGGGCTAGTCTATTATTCTATACACTGGTCCATTGAGCAAGGTCTGCTTTGGGTGGTCTGGGTAACAAAGGAGTTCAGCACCGGGTGGGTGGTGGCTCACACCTTTAATCCCAGCACTCGGGAGGCAGAGGCAGGCGGATCTCGGTGAGTTCAAGGCCATCCTGGTCTACAGAGTGAGTTCCAGGACAGTCAAAGATACACAGAGAAACCCTGACTGGAAAAACAAACAACCTAAAGGAGTTCAGCATGACAGTGGAAATCCGCCCACACTCAACACTTCAAGAAGAGGCTGTGGAGCCTCCACCAGGTTTGTTGCTGTTGTACTGCTTTGTTTTATTTGGAGTGGAATATTCTCAGGCTCCTTCAAAACATCCCATGGGCAAGTCACAACTGATGAGCCTGCAGATGATCTCAGCATCAGGGCAGTCTGTACACTGACCCCTGATGACCTTATAAATAGTAGTATGAAGGGAGCGAATATGTGCAGAGAGCTCCAGTGGCCTCAGGAGACAGGGCTCACCTGGGACCGAAGCAAGAAACCATGGGCAAATCCAACTGTGGCAATGCTGCTGCTGCAACTTTGCTGAGGATGCTCCTCAGTACTTTTAGTTGATTGATGCAGGTGAATTTAAGTTTATAGTCCTAGAGTGAACTGTGAGAAATACTGTGGGTATTATTATTATTATTATTATTATTCTAGAGATGTGATTTGTAAAATCTCAGGCAAGAGATTTGTGTATAAGTTTGTTTGTAACCAGAAGATTCTCATTTTATGTTTGACACAGTGTCTCATGTTGTCCAAGGTGGTCTTGAACTCCTGACGATGACCTTGAACTTCTGGTCCTCCTGGCTTCATCTCCCAAGAGCTGGGATTTCAGGCATTTGAATCACACCTAGTTTTATGGGATGCCGGTATCAATATATGGCAATAAATTGGGGACATTAGTTTTCTTCTCCCCTGATTAATGAAATGGGTATTCCTCCAAAAATTTTTAGTTGAAGTATTTTTTAAATCATTTTTATGCTACTGCCTTTTATAAGGAATGGTTGAATTTGAAATTGTTTTAAAATTTGTAACTGCAAGAAAAGACTAACCTTAATGTCATCAGATCTAAAGGGTATAAAAATATCAATGCTTGGAGCTGGAGAGATGGCTCAGTGGTTAAGAGCACTGGCTGTTATTCCAGAAGTCCTGAGTTCAATTCTCAGCAACCACATGGTGGCTCACAACCATCTATAATGGGATTTGATGCTCTCTTCTGGAGTGAACCATATATGCACAGAGACCACTCAAATAAATAAAAATTAAAAAAAATCAATACTTCAATATTTAACTTGTTATCAGAAAAAAGAACTTTCAGCCAGGCTTGGTGGCACATGCCTTTAATCCCAGCACTCGGAAGGCAGAGGGAGGAGGATCTCTGTGAGTTCAAGGCCAACCTGACTATAAAGTGAGTCCAGGACAGCCAAGATACACAGAGAAACCCTGTCTTAAAAAAAAAAAAACAAAAAAAGAAAAAGAACTTTCAGTCTTTTGTGAAAAGGATAATTTTTCATTAATTTTTACTGTTTAAATAAACCACAATAACAAATATATGTTTCTTTCTCTTTTTGTAAGGCTCTGTAAATCAGTTGTTTTACAATTTTGTTTAGATAAAAATACCTATGCACAGTATTATAAATAGTAAATTAAAATTATAATAAAACACAATTTCTATGATACATGTTATGTACCACTACAAACAGGAAATGTAAATCCTTGAGTGTCTAGTTTTTTGAAATTGAATTTCATTAAGCACTATTAAAGACTATGTGTGGGGCTGGAGAGATGGCTCAGAGGTTAAGAGCACTGACTGCTCTTCCAGAGGTCCTGAGTTCAATTCCCAGCAAGCAACCACATGGTGGCTCACAACCATCCATAATGAAATCTGGTGCCCTCTTCTGGCCTGCAGGTATACCTGCAGAAAGAACATAGTATACATAATAAATAAAATCTTTAAAAAAAAATAAAGACTATGTGTGTACTAAAAACAAAAAAATCCCATTAATCTTGTGTCCCTGACAAATTAAGTTCTAATGTAACAGTAAACACCTATGATCTAGCCAGTAACCTCAAGTTCTCTTCCTTCCAAACAGCCATTCAGAAACTACTACTAAAACACAACACGCAACCTCCTTATTTGAGCCCACAGGGTAACTAAAAGGAGGCTGAAGCCTGGTCCCTCTGACTTGGTTTTGTGTCTGACTCCTTCACATTGGACCAGAAGAAAAGCCTAATGGCACGGAGAAGTTAACCATACAGTCACTGCCGGTCTGTTTACCCTATCTCATCATCACCCTTCCTAAGGCTGAAGACAGACGACAGACTCTATTCTTGGATTTTCACCAGGTACCTTTCAGCCCCAGAGTTGATATAACAGGGGTGGAGGGCACTACAGCCTGGAACTCACAACTTCAATGAGACTATTATGCACACCTTTTATGCCCTGTTTATTTATTTTTCCTCTACTCAATCTTAAAGCTTATGTCAGTACCCCAAACACAAACCTGGCGTCCCAGGACCTTTTTCCTTCTTTACCCTTGCCAATGTGGGGCGTTAATTACATCTTTTTCTACTTTTCCCGTTGTGTTTTTGTGTATTTGGGATAGGTAGTTGAGTCCGGCCTGCTATGGCTGAAGTTTTGCGCAGTAACTCCGAAATTAGATAACATGCCTAATCTTCCAAACCCCAGATCTTATTTCATTATTTGGTTTCCTAGCACGTGACAGGACATAACTGAGGATTCCTTTAAACTACATGTAAATCTTGGCCAAGACAATGAACATAACTGGAACTATTTTCCGAACACAGTCTTCACACTGGGTGTTCATTTTAAAGACAAAATTGCCCCCAACTCCCAAGCACTCCCTTATGGTCGGTCCACAGTCCACGTGTGCCCATCTGCGTTTGTGGCGCATAAAGTCACCCCTTAAGGAGGTTCTCACAGCTGGCGTGTTCGGTCTGCCAGAAATCACTTTCTTTTTGCCATAAATCACGATGTCTGTAAGGTATGATCTCCCCAGAAGAAGCTGAGCTAGAGACAGTCCTCTGTACCTTGGCATTAAACAGCAGAGCCATTACAGTAGCGGATTTGGGGAGGCGGAGAATTTAGCGGGCAGCGGATACTACGATGTAGGAAGGGCCAAGTGAAGACCCGCCCTTAAAGAAAGAGAAAAAACCTAGGTACCGGGGTGGCCGGCGGAAGGGGAGGGGTCTGCGCTCCCGGGGCCGGGCCCAGCCAAGGGCACGGCGGTCAGGGCCCTGTTCCTTGCTGCGCATCCGCTCAGGTCCGGCTCCCGCTGTTCCGCGGTTACCCTCGTTGAGCCGGCCTCGCAGGAGGGCGCAGAGGTGTTTGTGTTCTCTCCTCGGGATTCGTGGACTGAGCCAACCAGAAGCCAACTGTTTCGGCCACTGGAAACGCGCGTCTCCTAGCAACGCAGGGACGCCGCATGACCGCTCACGCGAGCCACGCCCAGTTCCCTCCGGCCCCACCCCCTTCCTGGGTCTTTGTGCGCATTCCCAAGGGCTTGGCTGGGCGGGACGCCTTGGGTGGCGTCCATATATAGATTTGAAACATGTAAACAATATACCTTTTTTTAAAAAGTCTATGAGTGTGCATGTTTGTGTCTCTGTGGGTATGTTCACCTGAGTGCAGACACTTAATGGAGGCCAGGGTATTGGATCCGCTGGAAGTAGAATGAGAGGTGATTTGTGAGCCACCCTATGTGGGTGATGAGAACAGAACTTGGTCTCTTTGCAAGAGCCGTATGAAATCTTAACTTAAGCTGTCTCCAGCCCTAAACAATACGTTTTGATTATGTCCATCTCCGACTGCTCCTCAGACACCCACAGGAACTCATTTTCACCCTTCATGTCTTCTCCGCCTGCCTTACTTTGTAAGGAGAGTAAAAGATTTCTGAGCCCTCGATGGCCAAAAACGAACGCAAAAACAAACACATAATTAATCTGAGGTGATTGTACCATGGTGTATACCTGTGTCAATTTGCACAGTTCACTGAAGTCTCTGTTCTTGTGTTTGTGGTTTTGTTATTTTGAGATAGGGTATTACTACGTAGCTCTGGTAATACTGGGTCTTGCTATGTAGATCATACTGGCTCCGAACTCACAGAGGTCTACCTGCCTCTGCCTCCTGAGTGCTGGGATCAAAGGTTTGTCCCACCACACCTGGCAGTCTCAATTCTAAACACAATACACACACTATGCAACATACATGCCACCAAACCACACAAAACTGATGAACACTGATTCAAGAATTGCAATATTTTTACTGTATATTTCATTCGTTTCTTTTTTTGTTTTTGTTTTTTCGAGACAGGGTTTCTCTGTGTAACAGCTCTGGCTGTCCTGGACTCACTTTGTAGACCAGGCTGGCCTTGAACTCACAAAGATCCACCTGCCTCTGCCTCCCAAGTGCTGGGATTAAAGGCGTCATTCGTTTCTTACATAGAAATAATGGCTTAATTATGGAAAGCAAAGACTTTCAACATCTTGATACTATCATCCCACAGCATGTAAATATCAAATTAATATATTATGGATTGTATTGTGTTGGAATTTTTTATTGTTTTAAAATTCTATTATTATTTAAAAAGTGATTTTATTAGTTTCTAGGTGCCATAACAAACCACTAAATGGTTACAGAAATGTATTATCTGTTCTTGAGTCTAGAAGTTCAAAATCAAGGTTTTGTTTGTGTGTGCTGCAATGTTTAATTTCCAAAATTGCCATTTGAGATGTTGATTTGCACTTTATAAAAAACAGTCAGATTTCCAGGCATGGTGACACACAACTTTAATCTTAGCACTTGGGAGTCAGAAGCAGGAAGATCTGTGAGTTTGAGGCCAGCCTGGTCTACAGGGCAAGTTCTAGGACAACCAGGGCACAGAGAAACCCTACCTCAAAAAAGCAAAAACACCCCCCCCCCATGAAAACAAAATCAAATTTGCTTGGGAATGGAACAGACTTTTCAAACAGTTTCTGAAATGGTTTAAACATCTTTCTGCCATTTCATGTGTTGTCTTATTTGTGCAAGGCCGAAATTCTCAGCACTGATGATTATAAAATTAGTATTGATCAACTCTAAAAAATGTTGAGGATGTTCTGCATCCTGAAGCTCCAAGTTTTCAGTTTAATTCTTTCTGGAAAAGGAAGCAGGCCTGCCCATCCATTAGTGGACAAACTTGCTTTCTAATATATGTATACAAAAGAATTGTTTTCAAATAGATCTCCTTATGACTTAGCAAAATTTTGATTTGCTTGCCTGCTTTGTATACTTATATGTGTCTAGCATTGTGTAAAACTACTCAAAGGAAACGATGTCTTGAATGGAAAAAGTTAAGCTGTAAGAATATAAGTATAGGGGCTGGAGAGATGGCTCAGAGGTTAAGAGCACTGGCTGCTCTTCCAGAGGTAATGAGTTCAATTCCAGCAACCACATGGTGGCTCACAACCATCCATAATGAAATCTGGTGCCCTCTTCTGGCCTGCAGATATACCTGCAGACAGAACACTGTATACATAATAAATAAATCTTTAAAAAAAAAGAATATAAGTATACATGTAGCTTACTATTATTTCTGACTGTATACCCTGTAAAGAGGAAAGAAGTGAAGAAATGAGTAAGACTGTGAATCTTGTTTTGTCTTGCCTCTTGAGGAACTCCAACTTATGAGCAATTCTGTAGATAACCAGACTCAGTGCAGATTTTATTGTCCTGTATAGACAACCCAGCCACAGCAACAGTTCTCACTTAATCTAGGACAGACTATCTTATACGAAACCAAGACTTTATCAGTACTACCGTGGCAGAATGTATAAATTAGTGACTGTGTCTAGATCATGCCCATCTACTGGCCTCCTTCCTTCTTCACCTGCTTCCTCTTTATGAAAATCTCTATGTGAACAGAACTGAGTATTATGATTGCAAGAATAACTGATGTTCTCTGACCATGAGATTCTGATCCCTCTGCTCAGAACTTATTCCTGGCATTATTTGGGGATTACTTCTGTGTCTATGGAAATATTCTTTATCATATTCTTCATTTATGTTGTTTTTCAAGTGTGCTAAACTCTGAAGGCACATCTTAGTCAGCTGTGACACTGCGGGCACAGAAACCACCCAGCTCTCATCTTAAAGGGAATAAGAGATACTTTATTCAGGAGCCATTTTGAATAACTGTGGGCCTGGAACACAGATTTAGATCACCTTAAATTCCATGCTCCAATATGGAAACAGTTTCATAGTTTTATAGAACAAAGAAAGTCATAAGTCAAGGCAGGTTTAAGATACATTGTACACCACAGAGGCAGATACAGCAAAGATGGGGAAGCTTTTCTATAGGCCCAAAATGCTAGCTAACGGCACTCTTAGCTTTTGAGTTGGTGGAAACTAGTGGTCTGATAAATTAATAGATTCCAAAGGTTTTCATCTGTTAGTCATAAGATGTTACTTCCAACACAGATATGGAAAAGGAATGGCTATTCCCAAGGGCTAGAACTACCCCAAGATAAGGTAACTAGCCTCTGGATCTGAAACATTCTAATCTGTCTACTTTACTGCAGAGAGAGCTTCTTTTCTGGAGTTTTCCTTCCCTCCTCTATAAGACTTGCCAAAGTGTTCTGTATAGCAGCAAGATTTGAAGGTTCCAGTTGCTTGTGATGAAAGTGCAGAGTGTCTAAGGAGAACTTGCTAGGAAAGAGACAAGAAATGCCACTGACAAAAAGTGTTTAGTGGATCTTAATACTGTTACTACCAACTTTTCCACACTTTCTCCCATCATTCTCTCCATCTCTATATATTCCTCTTTCTTCCTGAAAATACAGCTCCAGTGATTACTGGAGGCTAGCAGATCAATGGGATCTCCCCCCCGCCCCCCCTCTCAGAATCTGTGCTTGCAAATGAAGAGTACCAACGGAATCTAGTAGCCAAGAGTCAGAGACAATTTTCTCATCCAATCCTCGTGGTTATCCTATGAAATACAAATTGGGAGAAGACGAAAAATGGAAAAAGAGCTCGACCTCGATAGACAGGAGGACATGCAAAGCAGTGTGATTAGAAAATGGAAGCTCCCTGGCCACCTTTTCCAGCTGTGTTTTGTTTCCTGCCTCGGTTCCTCCACAGATGCAGGCAGCTCTGCACCAGTGCGACAAACACTTTTGGTTCCCTTTGTTGTTTTCTGGCAGGAACGTGACTTTCCGTGACGTTCTTACTGCACATGGCTGGTTCTTGCCGCGTAGCTGCTGCAGTTATTTAAACCAAGGGCAGTGGAAGGCTGGATCAGGACTGGGTGCTCCTTGGCCCCGCCCTCTACCGCAACGTCTCTTTGATTGGACGTGGCTGAGCTCGGCCGGCCTATGGGAAGGCGGTGCGCAGGTTCCCGGAAGTGGCGCCCAGGTTCAGTGTATACCTCTGCTTCCGAGGTGGGCTTAAGGTTTAGCCTTCCCGGCCGCCATGAGTTCCTTCCAGGGACAGATGGCGGAGTATCCAACCGTCTCCATTGACCGCTTCGACAGGGAGAACCTGAAAGCCCGCGCCTACTTCCTTTCGCACTGCCACAAGGGTGAGTGAGCCCCTGTAGCCACCTACTACTGCAGGGGCGGTAGAGGCTGGAGAGGGGGTGACAGAGGTCGGAGCCTGGTGAAGCGGAGAGCAGGCTGCGGGTTCAGAGCAGCACTCCTAGTCCCAGTCGGCTCTTAACCTCCCTTTGGCCTTATTGAGTTCCAGGTCTGTACCACCTCTGTAACTCCCAACTCCTGCTGCAATCTGACCCTGGACGCTGTGGTAAGGCAGATCTGTTAGAAGTGATGGTTGCTCTCCCAGCGGAGAGCATCAATTTAGTAAGGTTTGGTTAGCTCTTGCGCTCACTTCCCTAATTCTCGTTTATCATGCGTGAAGAAAACATATTTTAGAACTTCTCCTATACCGCGAGACCTTAGGCAAGAGTGAAATGTCCCTCTCTCACACATACACGTTTCAGAAGTTCTCTTGCACCCGGAGACATTAGGCAAGAGCCTAAGATAGATGTCTGTCTGCCTGTCCGCTCCTCTCTCTCCCTCTCCCTTCCCCCTCCCCCTCCCCTTCCCTTACACACACACATACACACACACACACACACAC
Organism: Lophiomys imhausi; assembly: GCA_907164525.1. Lineage (NCBI taxonomy): Eukaryota > Metazoa > Chordata > Mammalia > Rodentia > Muridae > Lophiomys > Lophiomys imhausi. The sequence goes on along the minus strand of CAJQZJ010009351.1, from coordinate 6,268,317 downwards.
ACACACACACGTGTGTGTTAACAACCAATCTGTGAGCTTAGCCAAATGTCCCTGTTTACTTTTTTTATTGTTCACTTATTTTACATTGTGGGATAGAGCTTCTCATAACCTAGGTGTAGTTAAATCGCCTCACCTAGGCTCTCTTACTAGTTTTCTGACCCACGTGGGGCTTGAATTGCTTTCATCAGCTCAGGCTGTTTTTAGTGGCTTCTGATCTATACTCTGAAAGGTTTCTCATCCACAGAAGAGCCAAAGACCTATGGGAACCAATTCACTTATAACAGTGAACCTTAAGTAATTTCTCTCAATGGGAAGTTCACAAAGACAGCCCAGTTGTTGTGGGCTGAGGAAATCCTCAAAAACAAAAACAAAAAAATCAAACAAGTTTATGGTTTCTGATTCTTTTCCTTATAGATCACATGAAAGGATTAAGGGCCCCTTCCTTGAAAAGAAGGCTGGAATGCAGGTAATTAGTTTTGCTAATTATTTGTGTGTAAGTAAACATCTTAACATTGTATTTATCCATGTGTGATCCATCTGTGTTGCTGGCTGCGGCAGTAACTCATTTGTTTCCATTTTTGTAAGACTGTATGCTTATGTGTGTAAATAGTGATTCTGCTAGTAAGAATCCTAGCCTGGAGGGATGGCTCAGTGACTGAGAACCCTGGTTGCTTTGCTGGACCAGGCATGATGGAGGTTGAGAATACAGTAGTCCACTGTCGGACTGAGTTCTGAGTCCTACAGGTCAGTCAAAGAGAGAGAGTCGCTCCAGAATGTAATCAGGCTCTGAGGCACTCTGAGGCAGGGGAGGTCTAACCTCAATGAGCTGAGCCTTGAACACCCTCGAACAAGTCCCTCAAACCAAAGCCTCTAATCTCATCTATGTTTTGTGAAGGAAAACATCACTCCCTGCAGCTCTAGTCCTTACTGTGCACTCTTTGCAGCACTCAATAGTGCAAGGCGCTCCAGGTGTGCCAAAGTCATGTAAATGCTGTAAAGCTCCTTCAGAAAAATAACTCTACAGATAACAGAAAACAATCACCGTGTCCTACAGTGATTTCTTCAAGGTCTAAGTACTTCTAGAAACAACTCTTCATTCTTTTTTTTTTTTTTTGGTTTTTCGAGACAGGGTTTCTCTGAATATCTCTGGCTGTCCTGGACTCGCTTTGTACACCAGGCTGGCCTTGAACTCACAAAGATCCGCCTGCCTCTGCCTCCTAAGTGCTGGGATTAAAGGCGTGCGCCACCACCGCCCGGCACAACTCTTCATTCTGATGTCTACCCTAGGTACAGTGAAAAACAACTGTTTCATTCTGATGGTTACCCTAGATATAATGATTCTGGTAGAGTCCCACTACAATCCGTGTGGAGCTGGTGTCCTCATTAGAACCTCTTGATAACCTTTTTAATGGGTACTGTTATTACCTCTGATTTACAGATAAGGAAACTAAGAAGCCAGAAAGGCTAAATTATTTGTCCACTGTCACAGAATCAGTGATTGGCAGGACCAGGGTTTTAACCAAGTCTGTCTGATTTTCAGCCTGTGTATCAGCTATCTCTTGCTGTATAACAAATTACCTTGTAACTGAGTATCTTAAAATGACACCAGTCCTCACAATCTCTTAAGTAAGGAATTATGAGAGTATACAGTGGGGATGTCTGGTTTCTACCTGGCTAACATCAGGTGAGACTGAAATCTGAAGACCCATGTGTCTGAAATCTGGGAAGATGCTCATAACAGCAACAAGGCCTAGAATAGCTGACCTCTTGAGCTTGTCTATCTCTGAATGATTTCTTTAACCTGGGATGGCTGGTTTTGTTAATAGAGAATTCAAGGTTAAAAACTGTTCATCCTGGGACAGGTATGGTGCTGCATGCTTTTAGTCAAAGCACTCATAAGGCAGAGGCACAGGCTAGCTTTGTGCATTTGTGGCCAGCTTGGTCTACATACCAAGTTACAGGCAAGCCAGGGGGACATAGTACTGTCAGAATAAACAAACAAACATTCAAAATAAAATCCCAAGAGAGAGGCAGGCATATTGCCCTGAGAGTAAGCTCTAAGAATCCTGCAATTAGCCACAGTGGTGTTGGCTCATGCCTTTAATCCCTTAATCCCAGCACTGAGGAGGCAGAGGCAGGCAGATCTCTGAGTTCAAAGCCAGCCTTGTCTACATAGTGAGTTCCAGGACACCCAAGGCTATACAGAAAAACCTTGACTTGAAAAAAAGAAAAAAGAACCCTACAATTACTTCCATCATACCCTGTAGTCAAAACAGTTACAGAGATCTGCCCAGTTCAAGATGAGGGAGTATAAACCCTTCCTGTTAATGTTGGTGTGGGTGTGGATAGGTGTGTTTGAGACACGGTCTTGCCATGTAGTTCTGGCTGTTCCTGAACTTATGTACATCAATCAGACTTGCAGTGAGCCTTCTGCCTCTTCCTCCAGAATGCTGGAATTACGGGCATGTGCTCCCACACACAGTTCAATGAAGAATTTTGTTGGCCATTTTCTATGAATACAAACAGATGGTATATATAGTGGTGTAGAAGTATAATCTACCAAACTATACCTTTTTTAAATTTTAGAATTTAATATGAAATTAACATCTGTTCACTGGAAATGTAAATACAAGGACTGGAGGTGTAGCTCAGTGGTATAGCCTTGTCCAGGCTGTGCAAGGCTCTGGCTTTGCTCTTCTGCATACATAAATAAGTAGATTTATATGAAGCAAAAAGCAGAATTTTTTGTTCCCAACACCCCTTTCCAGTTCTTTAGAAGTAGCTTACCATTTGGTGGTACCTTTCCTAGATGTACCTGGCCACATATAAGCATCATTTATTTTTATTTTCTTCTCGTGCTGGGGGCTCATTTCTGAGGCAGGTGCTTTAAAACTGTGCTACACTTTCAGTACCCGGCACATAGATAGACTCAGTGTCAGGGAAGCGGTGATCTTCTTAGGAAGTGGGAGGACCCTGTACTTCCCCTTCTCCTTTCCCACAGTCAGGATGGAAATAGTCAATGGTCCAGGTATTAGGCTGGCCAGCTTGTTGTTGTCGCAAAGCACTTGAGAAAAAGAAAAGGGGGAAGATGTATGTTTCCTCCTGGTTTCAGTCTGCGGTTGGCTGGTTCTATCGCTCATAGGCTCCTGGTGAGGCAGAAACATGGCAAACCATCATGGCAGATGGAAACTGCTCGCCTCCTGCAGCCATGAAGCAGAAAGCAAGAGACAGGAGGGACTGGGGACAAGGTATGACCTTCAAGGACATGTCCTTAGTGACATCCTCCCTCCAGTTAGCCCCACCTCCAGTGATGCTGTTGGTTCATGACTCTATCACAGGGTTCATCTATAGATTCAGTCAGAGGTCTTGTATCCCCCAAAGCCCCACCTCTCTCCGCACATACACTAGAGACCAACCCTCAACCCATGGGTTTTGGAGGGACTTTTATATCCAAATCATGGCAGGTGTTTTGAGAGCCACTGTTACACTTTCCATGACAACTGATCAAGATTTACCACAGAAAAATGACATTCTGTGAATTGCATTGCTGACTCACCAAAGCAGTTTTTTTTTAATTGTGCTGAAACAGCTTTTTTTTTTTTTCCTTCAGTTTTTGTGTTTTTCTTTCAGCTTGAAGGTTTTCCTGTATTGTTCTCCAGTTACTAAGGAGCTGTTGTTAACTAGCCCGAAATACAGATTTTGGGAAAAACGAATTGTAAGTCAATTAGAATTCAAAAATTTGTCATTTTTGAAGAGCATTATTTTGTTGTGTATGTGGGGTGATATTTTGGAGGGAACTTTAAAAAAACATGATTAGAATTATTCAAACCCTCTTTCTTCATAAATGAATTAGCAATTAGATTCATTGTGAATTAGAATACTGGTATTTGATGTGTGATTCAGCAATGTAGTAGTCAGCAATTGGTTGTTTCTTACTCCTTAATAATGTGATTTATGGGGCTGGAGAGATGGCTCAATGGTTAAGAGCACTGGCTACTCTTCCAGAGGACCTGGGTTCAAATCCCAGCACCCACATGGCAGCTCACAACTGTCTGTAACTCCTGTTCCAGGGGATCTGACACCATCAACAGACATACATGGAGTCAAAACACCAATGTACATAAAATAAACAAATATTAAAGAAAAAGAAAGGATTTATTAAAAAAAAAAAAAAAGCCAGGCATGGTGGCGCACACTTTTAATCCCAGCACTTGGGAGGCAGAGGCAGGCGGATCTCTGTGAGTTCCAGGCCAACCTGGTCTACAGAGTTCCAGGACAGCCAGAGCTATACAGTGAGACCCTGTCTCGAAACTCCCCCCCTCCAAATATATGATTGAGGTCTTATGTTTTATTTACTCTCAGAGACTGCCTAGTTGAGATGTATTAAAGGGCAAACAAAATGTGCATTTTCATATTTTTTTAAATCACAGGGTAGCTCAGGGAGAAGAAACATTTTAAAGGTTATAGTAAGAAAAGTAGGGTCTCAGAGATGGTTCAGTGGTTAAGAGCAGTTGATACTCTTCTTCTTCTTCTTTTTTTTTTTTTTTCGAGACAGGGTTTCTCTAACAGCCCTGGCTGTCCTGGACTCCCTTTGTAGACCAGGCTGGCCTCGAACTCACAGAGATCCACCTGCCTCTGCCTCCCGAGTGCTGGGATTAAAGGTGTGCGCCACCACGCTCGGCTCAGTTGATACTCTTCTAAAGGACCTGAGATTGGGTACCAGCAACCCATATTAGGCATCTCACAGCCACCTGTAACTTCAGCTCCAGGGGATCCAACTTCTTCTTCTGACCTCAACAGGCACCTACACACAGGTGGCATACATTCAAACATACACACACACTGAAAAAAAAAGCAGAATACTAGAATATTAAAGGATTGAATGGAGCCAAACATGGTGACACAGGCCTGCGTCCATTTGGAAGTCTGAGACAAGAAGATCACAAGTTTCCTTTTCTTTCTGTGGTTCTATGGGTCGAACGTAGGGCCTTGTGTGTGCCCTGCAAGTGCTCTACCACTGACCTATATCTCAGCCCCAAGGTCACAAGTTTCATGTCATTTGACCTACATAGCAAGGAAGAATGAGAAATAGAATGCAAAACTTTGAGAGCAGAGTGAGAGAGAGAATATGTGAGTGAGACAGGGTTTGTCTGTGTACCCCTGGCTGTCCTGAAACTCATTCTGTAGACAGGTTGACCTCAAATTCAGAGATCCACCTGCTTCTGCCTCGTGAGTGCTGGAATTAAATGTGTGTGCCACCATGCCTAGAATGGATAACTTTTTATTCTGGAAAAATGAAATGGATCTCTCCTACAGAAGGTCATCAAAAGAAATTAGAAATTTGCTATAACTCGTAGAATGTAAACATGGCAAAAAAAAAGTCCTATTGTGATCCTTATTACTTTAGGAATGAATTTCTCAGTTGAAGCTAAAAAAATTTAAGAAAGCCCAAAGGAAGACCAATACTATGCTAGATGTAGATAAAGCAAAAAGATTGATTTTTTTTTTAACTAAAAATAAAAGGGAAGGAAGGACATACACCAAACAGAAGCCCAAAGTGCCAGAGTTGCAGTTTTTCCATCATACAGAATAGAACTAAAGGCCACAAAATCCAGCCAAACAAACAAAAACAGAGCACCATAAGGTCCAAAGAGTATGTTATTTGCTTTTACAAGACACAGCAGATCAAGAGGCCATGAAAATATGCCGATAAACAAAAACCCGTAACTCATGAAGCAATGACTGCTGGGATCTGTCAGGTACTGCTCCCCCCCGCCCGCAGGAGGATGGCTGCCATGGAGGGTAGGATTAGAGAGAGGACTTAATAATCATCTGCAGGAAGGGTAGCGTCTTGCTGATGTCTGGCAGATGACAGCTCAAGTCCCACCTCTTCCATCCCCTCTACCCCACATCTGGCATGCCTCTGCAAAAAAAAAGGCAAGATCAAAGCAAGTGAGCAAGCGCAGGCCCTTCCCTTACCACAGTGGCCAGGTGTGCAGCTCAGGGAAGGTGCATGTGAGCCTTGGGTGTTTGATCCCCTGTGCAACCAAAATCGTGGAAAACAAGGACAGGAGCCTGAGCTATAGTGCCGTAGCTCAGTGGGTAAAAGCACTTGCCAGAAAGCCTGATGGCATGCGTTTGTCCCCTGCACCCATATGGTAGAAGGAGAACTGACTCCCACAGCTTAGCCTTTTTTTTGGGGGGGGGCGACAGGGTTTCTCTGTATAACAGGTGTGGCTGTCCTGGACTCACTTTGTAGACCAGGCTGGCCTTGAACTCACAGAGATCTGCCTGCCTCTGCCTCCCAAGTGCTGGGATTAAAGGCGTGTGCCACCACCACCCGGCTACCACATCTTAACCTTTGACCTCTACATGCATGCTTACTTCCCACTCTACTCCACAATAATTACATGGGAACAAATTTCTAAAAAGAAACGATAAAAACAACTTTCTATATGCTGAATCCACAACAGTCTGTGCTAATAGAGTCCCAAAGCATGGAAGTCATAAATAGTTAAGGTTATGGAATAACTTGAGTTAATCACAACACATACAAACCAAATTACTGTTCCACACCCAATAAGTATGTATAGACATTATGTTCCAATAAGAAACACCCTCCCCCAACATCTGTCTCTAAAGCCACACTAGCCCCTTTTATTCTGCTTGGGAGCTGCACCCAGAAGATCCTGTGCTGGGGGCAGCCTTTCATCATGCATGTTTAGACTCCCATCTGACAGCTGGAGGATGCCCATGTCCTCTGCAGATCTGCCACAGCAGCTAGACTGCTCTCCCCTTGCCTCTGGCATTGGACTTGAAGTTGGCATAGGTTAGTCTCTCTGGGGCAGTCAAGAAGCAGGGAAGAACAGACACAAGCTTGAATGCACAGACATCTAGAGTGTGGAAGGGCAGTCAGCCTAGGTCAGCATCTCCTTCCAGCCTTGATAATGCTCATCAGCTGCTTTGGTACTTCATGTAAGTTATATTCACACTGGCCCTTGAGTGGGGAAGTGCATACATGCCTAAATCCCAGCTCTGGGGGGATTGGAGACAGGAGGATCCCTGGTGCTCACTGGCCAGCTCCAGGTTCAGGGAGAGAGCCTGTCTCTCAGAAGAGAAAGGTCATTGAGGAAGACACCTGACATAAAGCTCTGGCTTCCATGCACATGTGCACACACACAGGAACATGTACACACCCAGGAAATCGAGCTAGAGCTGGTGCTGCAGCTCAGTGGTAGAGTGCTTACCAGGCCCCAGTGCATGCCACCACACACATACACATGCAAATAGAAAAAGTAAAGAAAATGAAAGTTTTTAAAGATCTCTTCAAAACAGTCTGAAGCCCAGGTGGTTTCGTGGTGCATGATGAGCAAGATGCTTTTCATCTGTAAATGTGATATTTTAACATTTATTCCTGGTTACTAGTCTCTCTCACTCTCCTCCCTCTCTCTCTCTCTCTCTCTCTCTCTCTCTCTCTCTCTATATATATATATATATATATATATATATATATATACTGAGAGTGTGTATGTGTGTATACTGAGTGTATGTGTACTGAGTATGTATATACTAAATGTGTGTATGTGTAGGAATAATTAAATTATTTACCAATGTTTATCTTATCATTACTTGGTCAGCGGTTGTTAACCTGCCATTATAAATGAACTCACAGACACCTGATGGATTTTAACAAGCCTTGGCCTAGACTGTGCAATCTTACCCATGTAAGATAGCTCTTAATCCTGTTCCTTAAATATGACCCCATGTATACATATGTCCCCTGGACTGTTTTTCTCCAGGTTATGCCAGTGTTCCAGGCCACATGGAGTAGAATGAGGTTCTTTCCTCTAACCCATGGCATGTGTCCTCCTTCCTGCTCTTGGCTTCTTCCCATGAGGACTAACAATCCCCAACTAATTAATGATAATCTAAATACTCTTAAATAATTTAATTAATTATTTCTACATGTGTGTGTGTATTGAGTGTGTGTGCTGAGTGTCTGTATATATGCTCTCTCTGTGTGTGTACTGAGTGTATGTGTGCTCTCTGTGTGTGTGCTGAGTGTCTGTATGTATGCTCTGTGTGTGTGTGCTGAGTGTCTGTA
>CAJQZJ010009351.1:6230801-6253289 GCA_907164525.1 Lophiomys imhausi | reverse complement strand
ATATATATATATATATATATATATATATATATATATATATATGTCCTTTTAAATTAAATCACAGTAATGATAATATTTACACATCACACACACACATACAAACACACACACTTATCTGTATTACTTGTCTTTTAATTTGTTTTTTCAAACCTTGTCTCTGTAATCCATAAAGGTGGCAACTAATTGCCTCCCCTAAACTTGTGGTATAATTTCAGGGGTATGTGAAGAGTGGAAGCTGCTGCTCTGAGCCCTGGGGGTGGGGAGAAACCAGAGGCAGAGGAGGGGTTCAGGGAGAGGCATTTGATGGTGACCTCAGTTTCTATAAGTCCCTTTGCCAGAGATGGGGACAATTCTAGATCAGGCGTTCACAAAGAGAAAATGGTAAGGTTTTCACCTAAGGTACATCAGGGCTAATCTGCTTTCCAGTCAGTTCTCTGAGGATTCTCTTCTTGTAGTTCCCTTTATCCCCTTCTCACTTTCTTTGGAGAGTCTGAAAGTCTCACTCACCTTATTTCTTTCTTCAATCTTTTCTTTTTTGGAGGGGAGAGGGTAAATGGCCAGGTTGGTCTGAAAATTCATTCTGTAACCAGATTGGCTTCACACTCATGATCTTCCTGCCTCAGCCTTCCAAGTGCTGGCATGATACCTGGTGTTTTCTCTGTCTGTCTGTGTCAATGCCTATATATCCATGTGTATGTAACTGCAGTAGGAGTGCATGTGTTAGAGGCCAAAAGTGCTAACGTCTTTTTTTTTAAGACAGAGTCTCTCATTGATCTGGGATTCAGCAGGTAGACTGGCTGGCAAGTGTGGCCCTGTCTTATCTGTCACAGTGCAATCACAAGGGCAGACGACCATAGCCAGATTTTTTTTTTCCTTTTTTTGCAAGGGTTCTGGGCATCAAACTTAATTCCATATGCTTGCAAGGAAAATTTTACTGGCTGCTTCATCTCCCCAGTCCCTTATCTTTCCTTCTTATTGGTCATAAGTAATCAGTTGTAAGTCAAGCGAGCCACATGATAAATAAGCAGTGTGTTTGGGTTCTCTCTGCAGCCTGCCTTAGTATCAGTTGGCTCAGAATTGAACATTACTTCAGTGTGTTTGTTAGTGTCATACCAACATGAGAATGCTACTATTTTAATTTTGTCTCATGATCCTAATATCAGTTTAAGCTAATATCATGTGCTTTGGAAGACCCAGAAGACAAGCTTTGAGTAGAACTGACTTAATTGGTTTTAATACTGTAAACCATTATTAGCCTTAAATTTCTCAAGGGCAACCAGAGTTGAGTATTTGTTTTTCTGCACCTTTATCTCCTCTTTGCCCAGTGAAGTTTTATGTGGCAGGACGATCCAGGTCCCACTTTCTTACCTCACCATCTGTCCTGTGTGGCATGTGGTGTGGCATTAGAGTGGGCTGTACTTTGTTGGGGGTAACATGCACACCAGAGATCTTGTAGAGGTCAGAGGACAACTTTGGCGAGTTGATTCTGCCCTTTCTCCTTTATGTGGGTTCTGGGTAGTGAATTCAGGTCTCTAGACTGGCGTAGCGAGCACCTTTACCCACTGAGTCATCTCAGCAGTCCAACAGAAGATTCTTCATTTCTTCTATCTGCTTTGTTCTCTGCCATATTACTGTGGTTTAGAATTGAGTTTGGCATCCAGTAGATGCATAATCAATATGAACCACGTGAATCTTTTTTTTAAATTTATTTATTTATTATGTATTCAGTATTCTGCCTGCATGTATGCGTCACTCCACAAGAGGGCACCAGATCTCATTGTAGATGGTTGTGAGCCACCATGTAGGTGCTGGGAACCAAACTCAGGACCTTTGGAAGAACAGCCAGTGCTCTTAACCTCTGAGCCATCTCTCCAGCCCAAACTATGTGATTCTTGAAGGACAGAATTTTTGACACAACCAGCCTATGAGATGAGTCCTCTGCCTAGTGACATCCTGACAGGGTACTACCAAGCCCTGAAATAGTCTAGGACTGGACCACAAGGGAAAAGTGAAGATTCATCCAGTAACTGGACAGTCTCCCCATGAGGAACAACCCCAGAACTGTTTATTCTTAGGGATGCATTGCAAACAATGTGCTTCCCTCTGCCCTTATGACAGGTTCATGTGGACAAGCTGGACATGTTTAGAAACATGCCTGATATCCTGCACCATCTCACAACGGACCGCAACACCCAGATCCACGCCTGCCGCCACCCGAAGGTATTGGGGAAGCACCTGTCTGTGGGGCCTGAGGGACTGAGATCACAAAGGCGGTCCAGAAATTCTCCTCCACGCCTTTCCGTGATCCTAGGCTGTTAGTTGGAGGTCATGCAGCTCTATGTACCTGTATTCCATGAGCATGTACTTCATAATAAGTAACAGGCGCAGGCTCTTACTTTATATATATATATAAAATTGATTCTTCTGCATGAGAATGAAAGTATACTTATAATGAAGTTAGTAATCTTGCTAGCTTATAATTTAAACAAATTATTACTTTTTGAGAATTTTATACAATGTATTTTAGTCATTTTTATCTGTACTCCTCCCCCCATGTCCCCACTCATGCACTCGCATGTGCCCTATTACTTCTGTTTGTTTGTTGTAATAACCCATATAGTTCAGTTTGTGCTGCCCGTATATTTCGGGGTGAGGGGCCATCCACTGGAACATAGTTGACCTGCCAGGAGCCACACCCTTAAAGAAAACCGACTCTCCCTCCTCCAGAAGCCATCGACTATCCATAGCCTCTCAGGGGTGGGAGCTTGTGAACCCCTTCCTACTCTGCACTAAAATGTTGCCTGGCTTGATCTCGTGCAGAGAAGCTCAGTGGCAGGGGCATCACCTATGGAGCAGTTCTGTCATGTCTAGGTGACACTGTTTGGCTCCTGTGCCCACAACCTCTGCCTTTCACAGTCTTTCTGTGCCCACCTCCATGGGACTCTTGCCCTTCAGGGGTGGGGTGTGATCGCGATGTCTCATGTGTAGCTGAGCACACTCACACACTTTACTGCTTTACACTTTCACCAGTTGTGAGTTTTTGTGTTAACCACTGTCCACTGCACAAAGAAACTTCTCTGATGGGTCGGAGAGCTATGGGTGTGGATAGCGAGGCCCTAATATGGAAACCAGTTTAGTGTCATGTTCAGTTGATGATTTAAGCAAATATGTTCACAGTGTATTACTATTTGTTTCTGTGTGTGCTTGTGAATTATGTTTTTCTTCTACTCAGAATAAACATCCAGGCATAACCTCCTTCCAACTTCAAAGGAGTTAGCTTATTGGTGCAGCTCCCAAGTGCTTCCAGTGTCTTTGCTGCTCACTGGGAATTTTTCTTTGTAATTCTACCATGAAGTTACCAAATGCCAGGCTGCCACTTTGAATTTGCCTTTGACATTTCTTCCTCTTCAATAATATCTTTTTTTCCACTATATTTTCACATATATGTGCAATATATTTTTATTTGTTTATTTATTTTGGTTTTTTGAGACAGGCTTTCTCTGTGTAGCCTTGGCCGTCTTGGTACTCTCATCTGTAGATCAGGCAGGCCTTGAACTCAGAGGTCCACCAGCCTCTGCCTCCTGAGTGTTGGGACTAAAGGTGTGTGGCCGTCACCACCTGGCTTATAATGTATTTTTAATCACATTTACTCCCAATGTCTTCTGCTCCTTTCTTACTGCCTCTGAATTGCAGCCTCTTCCCAACTAGTGTCTTTGACATTTAACTAAGAGAATTAAATTACTTACCTTCAAATACAATTACGATCCTGACCACAATTTTCCCCTAAAATTTAAACTGCTTCAGCATAGAACCTTCCGTGGCAGGTGTTTATATAGGTGGAGCACTGTTGTGACAGTAGCATTGCTCCACCTGCCCAAACCCTTAAGGACAGTGCATGAAAATACATTGTCTCATCAACATCATGCAGGGTTCCCATAGAAGCCTTTGTAAGAGACCTGGACATCAGAAGGGCTGGAGAGATGGCTCAGTCGTTAAGACGTCCTGTTGCTCTTTCAGAGGACCTGAGTTATGGTCCCAGTTCACAAACACCTGTAAATCCAGCTCCAGGGATCTAATGCTCTCTTCTGGCTTCCTTGGACACACATATATTTATACATATGCACACACACAAACACACATACACACATATAAATAAAAAGAAATACTTCTTTTTTCCAATAAGACAGCTGCACATTAAAAACTACTCCTGGTGATAGGTAGACTACATATTCTAACTTGCATGCATGTATTTAATCAGATGTAGCTACATATCCAGTAGACTCTTGGATGCCTAAAAGAATGCAGATAAAATATAAACTGGGATGTCTGGCATTGTGGATCTCTTTAGGCTCTTGTAGCATAGGCTAGGCTCAAACTTGTGATCCTCCTGCTTCTGTTTCCCAAGTCATTGTTGGGTTTCAAACCTAGGTCAAATGGCTGAGGAACATATCAAATTGGGCCTGGCTGTCAGGTTCTTGCTGCATCCCTCAGCTCCTACCTGTTAACAAGGCCCCTTGGCTGGCATATCCCACCCCTCCTCTGAACTCTCCAGCCCAGGGGGGCTGGGCTGCTTTTCCCTATATAGTCCATTTTGGTTACTCACTCCTTTTGTACCTTCCGGCCTCCTGGCTGCTGCACCTGTTTCTCCTGCTCTTCCCTCTCACTTCCCTTCCCGCCTCCTCGCATGGCAGGTCAGGCTGTCATGTCCACTCTGGACTCTCCCAGATGTCCCTGCTTCTGGCTCTGCTCTCCACATACGTGCAGTAACTTTTCTCCTCCATCACACCTAGGATGTTTCCTTTCCTTTTTCTTTTTTACATTCCATCATGTGCCACCTTACCCATCCCAAAGAATATTTTCTTTCTTGAGAGTTCACTGTAGACAGGACCAGGCTGCTGTAGTCCAAGCTGGGCTCACTCATGCTCTTCCAGCCACGCCCTTCCTTACTGAGCCTGAAGACTTTCTTGATGCAAATCTCAGCGTTTTGCGTTTTGCTGCTCTCTCCTCATAGTGAGGGTAGTGAAGCCCACAGGCGAGGGTAGTGAAGCCCACAGGCCGGGCTTCACAGACTGTTTCTCAGTTTGGAATAACCTGCTTCCTTTCCTGTGTCTTCATTTTTTTTTCATATGTAAAAACTCATCTGCAATTGCGTTTGAGATCCAGTCTACAAACAGCCTTGTTGAAAATATGTAGCTGGAATTTATCTTTTTTAGTTTTTTTGATATTTCAAGACAAGGGTTACTCTGTGTAGCCCTGGATGTCCTGAAACTCACTTTGTAGACCAAGCTGGCCTCGAACTCACAGAGATTTGAAGTGGAAACTTTTAATAGCAAATATATTTATTAATAACTATAGGCACTTATAACAAATGTAAACACCTAATACCTAACAACTAACCCTATTAATAACTATAAGTCCCTGTTATCTAACAACTAACCCTAACCTTTTAGAAGGATACAGTCTCTGGGGCAGGTCCTCAGTTGTCAGGAACACCTCAGGAGCAGATCCTTTAGGGCATCTGGTTAACAGCTTCACCTCAGGCCCAGGTCCTTTAGGGTTAATTTGCTATTGCATTGCTAATGGCAGCTTCACTTTAACTGAGGCTTGAGGCTCTCTTCTCTGTGGAGCCTCAGCTGTCTGAAGGCCACCTTGTTCATTTTGTATTAGCCACTCCGCCACTCTGCTGCAGTTGGGGGTGGGGTGGCCTGACCACAGTCCTGTTCAAGCCTTTGTTTGAACTTGTTGAAGCCTGTTCAAGAACTTGTTGAACCCCTCAGGGCAAAAGCTGTGCCTCAAGGTTTAGTCCTTGTCCTTTTGCTGCTTTGCTGAGGCTTTCTCTGCTCACCAGCTTCTCCGCCCCAGGGAGAGCAGACCATGTTTTTACAGCTCTGTTTGGGATCAGCTTTTCAGTCTATCTGCATTTTTTTTTTCTTTTACAGAGATTCACTTGCCTCTGTCTTCCAAGTTACCACACCCTGCAGTTTTCTTCTTTCTTTCTTTTTTTTTGTAACTGGAATTCAAAACATGTTTGTTTGTATTGTTTTCAGGCAGAAGAGTATTTTCAGTGGAATAAATTACCCTGCAGGATTACTTCCAAAAATAAAACTATACTCCACACAATCAGCATCAAGCCATCCACCATGTGGTTTGGAGAGAGAAGCAGGAAAACAAGTGTGATTGTGAGGTAAGGAAACAAGGCCCTGTATCTGAAACTCAGGCGAAATGTCAACTTCAGTGTAGTTTAAACACATATCAGCAGCAGCCCAAGGAGAAGATGTGTCAAAATCGTGGGAAATATCTTTTTCACTTGAACATTATTTGAAATGAAGGGATTTCTATTAGCTGGTATATCCAGGGGGCTTCCTCTGTGAGAGACATGATCACTGGACCCTGAAGGCATCTAAGGGCTTTGCGATCTATCACAGACTAGTATTGGAAAGAATAGAGTACCTAATAAAGTAGAGGTCCCTCCACAGTGGCCCTAGTTCCTTAGCAAGACCTCCTTGGTTCAGGCTAGTTAGAATGTCTGCAGCCAGTTTCCATGTCTGAAGATGTTGACTCCTTCCCAAGCAGCATTTCCTGACAGCCACGTGGCTTCAGCAAACAGCTGGAGTTGAATCCTGTGACATCACTGTCTTGCTAAGCGTCCTTTTGTGTTCTGCTTTCCCCTTAGGACCGGAGAGAGCTCCTACAGAGCTTGTTTTTCTTTTCATTCCTCCTACAGTGAGGTAAGAGAGTCCATCAGCTCCTCATTCATCTGTAGCCTTTGTGGGTGATCACCATGGGCAGGTACCTGTGGGGTGGGGTGAGAGTAGGTGTGCACAGGAGTGGAGGCCAGAGGCCAGTCTCAGGTGTCATCCTCATGAGGTCATCCCACTCTTCTACAACAGGGTCTCCCATTGGCTGGAGCTCAGCAGTTAGGCTAGGCTGTCTGGCATTACAAGTGTGTAACATTATGCCCAGCACTTCTACATGGTTCTGGGTCCATGTAAATTCAGATCCTCATATGTGCAAGGCAGGCTGAACCATCTCCCCAACCCTCCTCTCAATAGTCTCGAAAAAAGGTTCTCACTTGTGCATTCCGTATCTGTGTTTGCCGCTCACTACAGTTTACCAGAACCCCAGCGTCACTTCTTAGTGGGCCATAGGAGTCCTTGCAGCAGGCGGATGGTGATGGAAAGCTGACTCACTTGACATGCATGTTGTCAGCTCCTACCAAACAGGGTGCTATCTGTGTCCTGGTTTTAGCTTGTATTATAAACAGGTATTCTTTATGTGGTCTCTAAGTATTTGTGTATGAGTGTGTGTGTGATATTTCACTACTTAAAATGTCATGGAGTCATACAGTTAAAGCCCTGTCTAGTTCCTAAGCACGAAGTCTGGGATGTGCCTCACAGGGAAAATACACATGCTAGATAAGCTTGGTTCAGACTTGAGTTACAGAGATAACCACTGGGATTTGAATGTCACATAATCAGCATACAATGAAGTATCTGTGCACAGGCAAAACAGAATGACATATGGTAGGAAAATCAACAAAACACAACTTTTTGAAAGTGCCATAATGATACAGAATAGTTTGTATACTAATTTAAAGAGTAAATTTTAAAAGACATGGTGACTTATAGAAATCACCGTAACAAGGTTTGAGGGTGTTAATGTGTTCAGGAAGTATTTGGTGATAACTCACCTTGAGTGATGGAGAGAGAGTTTCTCTATTGGATGTCTCTTCTTGTGGCCACATCATCTCTAAGGAGTGCTAAGTTATTTCTGACATAGGTTCGGCCTTACTCTGTCAGCCATCCTTTCAGAAGTCAGAGGTTTCTGCTAGCCATACCTAATTGATTCTCTAAGTCCAGGAGGTGTGTGGGGGCAAGGAATGGCTTTTGTTTGCATGGCTCCCTAAAGGTGTGCGGAAGTGTGTAAGAAATAGATGTCCTGCAGGCTGGAATGCATAGCTGTTTCCATGGTTGCTGCAGACCCTTGGGGCTCTGCACCTTCATCATCCTTCGAGACTGGAGTTAGATGCTGGCTACTTTGTGTCTCAGTCACCCCCTTTGCAAAGAGACCCAAGTCCTTGCATTGCCGTTACCAACTTTCTCTTGCATAATGGCAGTGCATGTTTCACCAGGTACCAGGTGCTAGCTGGTGGGTACTGGAACCAGCATTTTATGGGTGTTTATACTGTAAATGAAAAATCTGAGCCTTAGCCCTGACTGAGCTCACAGCTTACCAAGGTTTGCCTGGGTTGTAGAACTCTTTTCTTTCTTTCTTTTTCTTTTTTATTTTTTGAGACAGGGTTTCTCTGTGTAGCCTTGGCTGTCCTGGACTCACTTTGTAGAGCAGCCTGGCTTCAAACTCATACATCTCCCTGCCTTGGCCTCCCGGATGTGCACCACCACACCTAGATTTTGGGTTTGTTTTGTTTTTTGTTTTTGGGGGGGGGGGGGGGGATTGTAGAACTCTTAAAAGGAATAGTAACAGAGTTACTCTGTTTAGCATTCTGAACATGACAAAAAAAAGAAAAAAATCAAGATACTTGTGAATGTTTTAAACTATGATTGTTTAAAATTGTTAGGAAAGTAGTTTGTGTGTATAGTATTTCAAGTCACACACACACAGACATACACATGCATACACTCACATACATTCACACACACATACAGGGTCTTGCACCTAGAACACATCCTAGCAGTTGTAAGTCCCAGTCAGAGTACCCACAACCTGCATTGGCTAGCCGCTTTGCTAGGGAAGCTCTTCCTGTTTCAGTCATATGCTTGTTCCTTATTCCGCATCCACCCATGTGTGAACAGCTTTCTCCTTAGCATTGTGTTTCAGGCTTTATGGTAAGGGGCCCTTTCTCTGGCATTAGAGACGTGCACTGAGGCAGGTTGTCCGGAGTTGCCTGCTAAGAGAGACCTGCAGGCTTTGGGCTACAGTGTTCAGCACTGGACCCACTCTCACTCTGTCTGGGCTCTCTAAGTAAACTGTTGTTGTATTTAGACTTAACTGCGCTGCTTACCTCGGTGACTCCAATCTAAGATGTGACGGGCACTAATTTAGTGTCTTCCCAGGTTGGTGCCCACCGTGTGTTACTTGACTCTACAAGAGTAGGCATTAGAGCAAATCGGGTGGTCTCCAACATGCAGCTGCTTTGGTCATGATTGCTTGCACTTGGAGAGAGGTGTAGACAAGATCTTGTTTTCTGGTCACTACTCAGCTGTATTCTGACTCACATGGAAGAAGGTTTGCCAAATGTAGGCAGCTGGCCTGGGACACAGGAATGAATGTCATATTGTAAAAAGACAGTCTTTAGATCCCCTTTATCAGGGAATCAAGGGCTTTCTGTGGAGCAGGAACCTGAACCAAGTCCAAATGTGCAACTTCCCAGACGCCAACATAACCCAGCGCTGGGAGGGTTTGGGGACGGAGTCCTAGGCATTGCATGTGTCTTTCGCTTAGCAGGTCCCCAGGTGGTCACAGTTCCATACGAAATCTTCATACTTTGTTCATATTGGCCCACCATCACCCTCCCTTGTCCTTCTCCCCTCTAGCTGATCCTCTTCCTGTCCCCAAACAGTCCTCATTATATATTATTCCTCATTATTCCTGTCTGTTCTCATTATCTATTGTTAAATCTAGTTCCCACATATAAGAAAACAGAGCAGGCTGTCATCTTTATTCTTTCCTGATCCTTGTTCCTCCCCAACACATAGTTCCTCTTCTGCTTCCCTGTCATGTGTCTGTACATGGATGTGTGTATCTATTTAGGCTTCACTTGAGACAAAATGTGCTTTTTGCCTGAGTTTGCCTTATTTTACCTAGCACAGTGATGTCTAGTTTTAACCATTTTCCTGCAAATGGCATAATTTGTTCCTTATGGCTGGATAAAACTCCATTGTGTCTGTATGTTACCTGATTCATTTTATACTTCTAGATTAAAGATTTTCTGAGCTACATCTGTCCAGTGAATGCATATCCAAATGTCATTCCAGTAGGCGTCACCGTGGATAAGGTCATGGACGTGTGAGTAGTCTGTTTGTGGGGCTTGTGTTGCTTTGGTGGTACTGGCTGGGGGGCATGGGAGCTCTCTGCCTGAGAACGTGCAACCTGGAACCCATTTCTGCTACAGCATTTCTTTGAGGTTCCCCTTCATCTCCATTTCTTCCCAGCATTTCTACTGGGCAGAATGTGTGGGAGATGTCAGTCTGTCCTGTGTGGAACCCTCTCCACCAATTACTTGTAATGTGAATTTGGCCAGATCATTTCATATCTAAGAGTGATAACTAACCAGCAAACCAACAGATCAGCAATATTCATCTGTGCCTGCCTGTTGGGGTTCTCAGGGAATCTGCAGATAGCATATGAAAAACACCTAGCAAAGAGCCAATGGGCTCAGTGGAGATGTCTGCAGGATGGGTGAATGGAGAGCAAGGAAATGCAATAGTCGTCTTTTACTATTACCATTTTTTGTGACTTTTATTTTTTTAGTGTGTGTGTGTGTGTGTGTGTGTGTGTGTGTGTGTGTGCGCGCGCGCGTGCGCGCGCATGCGTGCACGTGAGTTACTGTTACTGTTGATATGTGTGAAGGTCAAAGGACAACTTGCAGGAGAAAGTTCTCTCCTTTCAAGAGGTGGGTCCAGGGTACTGGACTCATGTTCTCAAGGGTTGTTAACAATTGCCTTCACCCACTGAGCCATCTTGCCATCTCAGCTGAGGTGTCCCTGGAATTCGTGACCCTCCTGCCTCCACCTCACAAGTGCTAGCACTACGGACATGTACTACCACAACTGGCAGAACTTCTTTAAGTTCATTCATTAAACATTTCTTTAGTGCCAGCTCAACAGTTGGGAGAGTACGAGGGACAGATCCATGTTGCCTGAGTTCTAGGGTACTGTGGGGAGGCTGGTGTTCAGAGGCATTCATGTACACAAACTGTCAGGGCCATGAAGGAAATCAGCCTGGTGTCAGGGAATCCACCTGAGACTGATGAGGACATACAGAGCCAAGCTTAGACAGAGAGGGAAAACAGGCTCCAGGCTCTGGAGAGAGGTCTAGGTGGTGAACGAAATAGGTGCCTCAGGGGTAAAAAGGGAAAAGTTTATTCCAAACCACCATGGGCTCTCTGGGTTGGGAAAGCAGAGAAAATGACAGGAGCTGGGGGGTTTCCAGGGCTTTAAAGGAAACAGGTACCTGGGAGGAAGGGAACCTGTAAACTGGAGTGCAGGACTTTGAAGTGTAGGGTTGAAGAGCCTAGAAGCTCTAAGATCTTAATATGCTAATAGGCACCACAGGCATATGTTAGTAGAATAGCCAGAGGTGCCAGAGATAAGGAGAGGGCTTCCTTTTGGCAGGCTGAAGCTATTTTCTCAAGTCTCTGAGAAGATGTTGGCTTTTGTCTAAATGGCAGACTTTGGGACAAAGACAGGTGTGAGGCATAGATTTAGAGTTGACAAGGAGGGCAATAACTGAAACCAGGAGGACAAAAACACCAGGAAGGCATGAATCCAGGCTGAAGCCAGAACTCCAGTAGCAAACTAAGGAAGAAGAGCTAGAAGGTGACATCCACATTCTGACAATGGGAGGAAGGACGTAGGAGGTACTAGGGCCAATTCTGGTAAGCTGGAGAGATGACTCAGTGGCTAAGTAAGAGCTCATACTGAGGACCCAAGGTCGGCTCCCAGCACCCACATCCAGTGGTGCACAACTGGCTATAACTCCAGCTTCAGGGGACCCAGTGCCCTTTTCTGGCCTCCACAGAACCCACTGACCCTCAAACATGTGATGGACACGTGAATAAATGCAGAAAAATAAAATCTTTCCCAAAAGGAAAATTTTCAAATATTCTGATTTATGTCAGTTTAAAGCCTCTGTGCCGATCTTCCCAAAGTATGGAACCAAAGTACAGACCACTTGGCAAACTGAAGAGAGCTAGAGCAATCCATCTAGACTCAGGTAAGAGTGGTTCTGGGCTTCCTAAAATACACCCCATGGGCTGCAAGGTGGGCTGTTATCACCCTGGGGCATTTTTGCTGAGGCGTTAGCAGATGTTGAAAAGAGACTTCTGCCTTTGGTTCTGATTAGCTGGGGAGCAGTAAGGACATACAAACAGCTCATCTCTGTTCATTCCACCTTCTTGTAGTGCTCTTTCATTTTGTACAACACAGATAAGCTCCGATTAGAAAAGATAACTTCAGATTCTGGGCAAAGCGTTGTTGACTTACAGCAGCCATACTGATGGTTCTAACTTCAGATTTTCACCCTCACTGGAGAAGGATGCTCTTAATGTTCCTTATATAGGACAAGTCTTAAGCTCCATCTTCTACACATATTACAGCTAACCCTGTAAACAGGCTTACAAGTGACGCCCATCTGACTTCACCAAAGAGAACACTGGAATTTAGAGACTTTAGAAACCACCCCCCCCCAACACCAAAGTCTAGTAGGAAGTGATAGGGCTGGGATTTGAACCAGGTCTGTCTTCTCATTTTGCTTCTATATTTCTACTCATTTAGAATCTAATTTAAAATGAGAGATTTGATTTCTAGTTTATGTATATGACTTTTGCTCCTATGTGTGCCTGGTGCTCTGGAAGATCGGAAGGCATTGATTGTCCTTGGAACCAGAGTTAAGGATGTGAGCCACCATGTAGGTTCTAGGAATCAAACCTGGGTCCTCTGCAAAAGCAGGTGCTTTTAACCCCTGAGCCATCTCTCCAGCCCAACAGATTTAGTTTTCATAGTTCTGGAGGCTAGAAGTCTAAGAACGGACGACTGGTAATGTAGGTTTCAGTAAGGCCTTTTTCATGACTTGTTGCTGGCCACCATCATGTGCTTACATGGGGTTTCTCTTTATGCATGCAAATGGTGTCAAGGGGGTTTTAGAGTGTGTGTAGGGGTTCTGCTGTTTCGTGAAATCACCACACAGACCGGATCAGTCCCCACCGTGTGCCTCCATTTTCTTCATGAGTGGCACATTGGAATCAGCAGTTGTTCTTCCTTCAATTTGTTCCTTTTTATGCACCCACCAAATCCACATTTAAAAAAAGTTTTAAATATTTGACTAATGCTCATTTTTGTTAGTTTTCCCTTTTCCATGTTTGTTATCTTTGGTTCTGCCCTTTCTAGAATCCTTAGGCTTATCATTCCTTAGGTGTATTATAGTGATAATTTACATCTCTTTTCTCATATTTTTACAAGTATTAAACAAGTTAGTAGAAATCTACTAGACATTTTAAAATGTATTTTATAAGCAATGTATATATTTTTGTCCATGCATATCCTTTTTTTTTTCTCTTGAGACAGGATTTCTCTGTGTAACAACCCTGGCTGTCCTGGACTCGATTTGTAGACCAGCTAGCTAGCCTCAAACTCGCAGAGATCCACCTGCCTCTGCCTCCCTAGTGCTGGGATTAAAGGCGTGCGCCACCACGCCCGGCTATGTCAGTGGTTTTGAGTAGGTTTTAAAAATCTAAGTTTTTAAAAAATGTTTTTAATTGAAATTACATCACTCTTCCTCTCCATTTCCTTTCTCCAGTCTCCCATACCCAAGTTGACAGCCTCTTTTATTATTATACATACACAAATATATGTGTATGCTTAAATATATAGAAAAAATTTGTTTTTGTTTGTATGTATGGTTTCAGGACTGACAACTTTGTCTTGGATAATAATGGGGCTCATCCTTGGAGAGGCTAATTCTCCTTCTCCCAATGGTCATTAGTTGCCTGTAGTTCTTTGTTTAGGGATAGGACCCTGTGGAATTATCATTCTTCCACACTGATATGTAAATTGATACCACCATTATTCCAGTCTTGTTTATGCAGCTACTTCTAGGAGAGACTTTCACAGCAGACTTCTTGGCATTTTGGCTCACTTACAGTCTTTCTGTAGCCCCTTCCAAGGAGCTGTAAAGTAGATCTGTTGGTACCGTTTTCTCCGTGATCCATCGATTTCCACGTTGTTCGCAGTTGTGGTTTTCTATGACTGTCTATTTGGTTCGCACTTCTCCAGGAAGGGCCGCTCATTGACAGAGGGAACCAGGGCAGAGGGTCTGGAACTAGACTTGTGGGCTTACAGATCATTCTCTTCAAGTTTGTTGAACAGGCTTTCATATCCTGTAGTTTTTTTTTTTAAAGATTTATTTTTATGTATGAGTGCTCTATCTGCATTCCTGCATTCCAGGAGAGGGCATCAGTTCTCATTATAGATGGTTGGGAGCCCCCCATGTGGTTGCTGAGAATGGAACTCAGGGCCTCTGGAAGAACAGCCAGTGCTCTTAACCGCTGAGCCGTCTCTTCAGCCCCTTCTTTAGTTCTTAAAATGTTCCACGGATAGTCCACACACAGGCACTCTTAAATCAGCACCCACACAACTGCCTCTGACTCCAGATAAAGGGATCTAACACAGCCAGCCTTCTCAGGCACTTCATTCGTGGGCACATACATACAATTAAAACAAAATTCTTTAAAAAAAAAAAAAAAAAGTCTCCCTATGAAATCTAGTGGTCATTCACTAGATAGCCTAGTACCTATATTCTCAACAGATAGCAGCTTTTTAATTTCTTTAAGATGATCAGCATCTGTATTTTATACAATTCCAAGATTAAAATCAGGTAAATGCTACGCTTCAACTTTCATTTAAGTGCAGAGTGCAGACTCCCCTTTTCCTTGTTCCATACATGCCTGTTTTGTTTCAGAGGAGGAAGACGATCTCTTTGATGACCCTCTACCAACACCTTTACGGCACAAAGTTCCATACCAAGTAACTCTTCAC
Source organism: Lophiomys imhausi (assembly GCA_907164525.1). Classification (NCBI taxonomy): domain Eukaryota; kingdom Metazoa; phylum Chordata; class Mammalia; order Rodentia; family Muridae; genus Lophiomys; species Lophiomys imhausi. Next base: position 6,238,515 of record CAJQZJ010009351.1, on the reverse strand, counting down.
CCTGAGGTATTTTCAATGAAGGCTCTGTCACAAGACCAGTCTGACCCAAGACCAGGATGCTGCAAAGCAGAGAGTATGCGGAGCACTTATTTGCCCAACTTTATAGACTGTGAAGAATCCAACAGTGACAGTGAAGAAGAACTAGAACCCCAACCTTCACTGCAGGGAGATCTGGGCCTTGCGACACCCCCCCCAGCAAAATGCTGATGCAGACATACCACAGTGGGAAGTATTCTTCAAAAGAAAAGATGAAGTCACAGATGAGTGTTTGGAAAACTTACCTTCTTCCATAGAGACAGGGGGATCTCAGTCACCAAAGCTTTTCAGTGACTCACCAAAGCTTTGCAGTGACTCTGATGGAGAATCCACCCACATTTCTCAGAATTCATCACAGTCAACCCATATAACAGATCAGGGAAGTCAAGGCTGGGACAGCCAGTGTGATACTGTTTTGTTATCTTCCCAAGAAAAAAGTGGTGGGGATAGTACCTCTTTGAACAAGGGTGCCTGCAAACCAAAGATCAAAGAGACTATTTCTGCCTCTCAAATGGAACAGAATGCAGTTTGTCCACAGGATGCTCACTGTGACTTGAAAAGCAGAGAAGTACATGGGGTTCCCTGCATTGGGGAAGCGGACACTGTGAGTGGCAGGAAGTCCCCACCTGAGGAGAAAACATTGCTAACCAGCACACACGCAGACTCGCAGAGCTCGTCTGATTTTGAAATCCCCTCAACTCCAGAGGCTGAGCTGCCTAAACCAGAACATTTACAGTACTTATATGGAAAACTGGCAGCAGGCGAGAACATAGGTGTTGAACAAAGAAAATGTTCACTCTTAGATATTTAAGAATTAAAGCCCTCATTATAGCAACACTGTCTAATATTTTGATGTTGCACCATAATGTCAATGGGTAACATTCACAGCTATGGATGTACATGGCCTGCAGGGTAGACACACCTGTTGGAGAAACCACTAAAAAAGCCTACACAGTGTTTTTATACCTTAGTATAATAAAATATCAAAATGGAATATTAATACTCAAATGACTAAAAAAAAAAAGAATCATGATCAAAATCAGTGTTGCATGAGATAGAACTAAATCTAAACAGAATAGTCACATTAAATGCAAATGTTGTAAAGAGATCCATAAGACAGACAGACTTGGAAAAACATGATCCAACTTTGTGCTGTTTATAGAAAACGCAATTCAAGTGACGCAAAGTTAAAAGGACAGACCATGTAAATGTGTTAAAGAAAGCCAGGGTGGCTATAGTAAGAGCAGATACTACCTTGGGCAAAATGTCTAACTGAGCAGAAGATGTAATGGTAGAGTTCTTGCCAAGCTGGTGTGAAACCTTAGGTTCAGTCCCCAGTACTCTTCACAAGAGACTAAATAATATACAGATACCAAAATTTAACATGCTTCTCTTAGAGAACCAGTGTGTATAGAGAAAACAGTAAGACAAGAACTGAACAGGCAATCAGATCTGATAGACAAGAGTATTTTACTTCACAGCAGAATACATCTCTTCAAGTATACAAGGACCAGTCCACCAAGATACACTGTATCTTGAATCATTACAAGCAATCTAGAAGAACAAAGGTGGATCTGTTATAGTAAACTGATAGGGGAAAAAAAACAGGATCTTATTAACCTCAAAAGACATTTTGTCATATAAATACTTGGGAGCAGGGATGGAGAGATGGATCAGCAGTTTAGAGCACTTGCTGTTTTTGTGGAGGACTCAGGTTTGGTTCCCAGCACCCACATGGTGGTTCATAACTGTATTTCCATTCCAGAGCATCCAGGCATGCATGTGGTGCATTCACATACAGGCAGGCAAAACACTCATACATAAGACGGACATAAATATTAAAGACCACCAGGGTGCTAAGCAAGGTTGTGTTCTAGCTACTCTGGAGGCCAAGACATGAGGGAATTGAGTTGGAAGTCAAGCCTGGGCAATTTATCAAGAGCTTGTTTCAAGAAATAAAAAATGCAATGATACCACTGAAACTACAATTAGAATGTAAAGGAAAATACTTAGACTTAAATGGCTAACATATATATGCTCTGTGAACTGTTAAACTGCCTTAAAGTACAATGGTTTTGTATTGATGTATATGGAGTTAATAAAGCTTTATAAACATTTTCATAAACACTTCAGTTTGATGACATTTTAAAAATCAAGGGAAAAGATGCAGACACATCACTTAAAATAAGCTTAAAAGGAGTCTTATGATTTGTAGATTAAACTAAATGTCACAGATCATCACTGCTACAAAGCAATTAGACCCAACCTAGAGGGTGATATGACATATGAACACTAATACGCAAAACATAATTGTTTTATTTTGTTTACTTTGAACTGAGCCATACTCTCAGCCCAAGACTTGGTTTTAAAACTATCATTTTCATGTTTTAGGTCTTCAGTATGGCATGAACACTGGCTGGAACGAGGTCAAGAGCTAAGAACAAGAGAATAGATTTAGATAAGTATACCTGATCATTAGCTTTTATAGCTTATGTTTTGAGTACAGAATAACAATAGGAAATATTTACATATGTTTATTCTGTAACAAAAAAACACCTTATAAAGCTTTAAGTGAAACCACACTTTGAGGTAGGCGGGAGACCTAAGGCACACAGGTTACTTCACATAGCTAGTAAGCAGCACAGCCAGGATTCGAAACAAGGCTTTTAGAGTCCATGCTCTTGAGCACCGTGCCGTACGATCAGACCTCTTCGTAAATAGCATTAAAACAGGCAGGAGTAGTTGTAATGGCTACTTCTTTTTTCAAGAACTGTAAATTAGCAAAGGTTAAAAAATTTGAAAATGCCAAGATATATCACAGAATTCTAGAGGCTAGCCATGTTTAGAGAAGAATCAGATATGTAAAATGATTGTATATACATTATCACAGTTAGCTTCAGCTGTCAACCTGACAAACCTGGGGTCATCTGACAAAAGGGAACCTCAACTGAGGAACTGTCTCCATCAAACTGGCCTGTGGCATGTTTGTGGAGATTTTAATGGATGCAGCAGGGTGTAGCCCACTGTGGCCAGTACCGTTACTAGGCAGATGGGCTTGGGCTGTGTAAGAAAACTAGTTGAGTACGAGCCTGGGAACAAGCCAGTAAGCAGCATTCCTCCACGGTTCCAGCCTCTACTCTTAAGCTTAAGTTGTTGTCACGACTATTTCCAAGTCCTTGTTGCTGAAGAGACTACACACTTAGGACATGTGACTTGAAATCAAGCTGGAGCTGAATTGACCACTTACCACAAGCAACATGTATACACACACACACAATCTGTATGAGGATAAGTAGATATCATGAGATCATAAGAGGAGTTATGGCAGGAAGGTAATGGGGGAATGTTGAGAGGCAAGAAAGAATAATGGGATAGTAAATAGAAGAAAAGTGCATTACATGTGGAAATGAGAATGAAAGTCCTTTTGTGTACTTGGTTTTTGTTGTTTTTGCTTAAAGGTAAAAATCTTAAGCTGGGCATGGTGGCACAGAGTTGGGAGGTGGAGGCGGGAAGATCAAGAGTTCAAGATAATCCTCAGCTCCACAGCGAATTCAAGGCTAGCCTGAGCTACAAGATACCCTGTCTCAAGAACTATCCTCTCTCCACAAAAATCTTAAGAGTCCATCAAGTTTCTATTAATAAGGACAAAACAAAGCTACATATGTATTAAACACAGTCTCTTCCCATTTGTCCTCCTCTCTTAATTTTCCTTTAAACCTAAATAGTAAATAAGACCAAATATCTAGACAGTCAAGATGCTGATTTTTTTTTTAAATCTTATTTTTAAAACCTGAGAATAATTCAAAGTGAGCTTGGCTATGGGGGAGGGGGTAAGGAGAAGAAAAACATCAGTAATGTTTTTAAGATTCTCAAAAACAAAAGAAATTCTATTTTAAAAATACATATTTTTTGACACATTCTGAAATGTTTGGATAGCAGACATACTATGAGGCTCCAAACATGCAAACAGCATATGCTATGTGTTATGAACAAGTAGCCCTGTGAAGGCAATATTATGAATAATATTGCAGCTTCTCCCAAAGCAGGTTAAGAGTTAGGAAGATAAAGTAAGTGCTGAATTCCTGCATTCAGTTCATCTTACTTAAGCTTCTCACAGTCTACTGAAGCCGGCAGCAGTGAGCTCAGATAAATCTTAATGAGGACACCGACAGCTCAGATTGTTTGCTATATTTTGTTTTTGTCTTCACACTGGACGCCATGATTAGAACTCCCAGACCCAAAAAGATAGAAGTAAGTTTTTTTCTTTATTGGGTTTTACTACACAGGGAAAAAAGTCCCATCTAATCCCCATAGGTTAGTTAACAGAGTCCAATCAGATGTAACCTTGGCCAAGCTTAGTTTTATGCTATCTAAAAACTTCCTGTATAAAGTATCTGCTCAAATATAGGTTACTTTTCAAGGACATGCAGAAAATACACAAGTAATTAAATTTAGTGGAAAGGAAATATTAAAACTGCCTGGAAGTGACAGTAATGGATGTGAATTATACTGCCGTTAGGGACATGTGCTACCCAGGGATCTTGCGCTCCTGTTTAGATGAGAGATACTCAGTGCGGATCTCATTCGTGCTAAATGGCTCACTTTGTACTTGGTTACTCAGCCAGGCACTCGAGGGTCCTCCTAGTCGCACCCTTAAGTCTGTTCAAAGAAGCACAATGGCCAGCCACTGTGGACTTCTAGAAAAGATTAGAGACTTTTTCTTCTACGGGATTAAAAAATCTTTAAGAATTTCAGGTTTAGACATACAACCTTTGTAATGGTATCGACTGCTTCAAAATGAGGCCAAGCTAAAAGTCTTTCACATTTCCTTTTGTACCTGAAATACACCATTAAGATGCCAATGTTTTAATGTAAAAGTAAAAACTATGTTAAAAAATTCAGTTACCTCTTTGTCTCAGATACAAGATCAGTGAGTATTAAAAAGGAACAATAGAGTAAAAAAATAAAATTTACACATTTGCTTAAGTTGGATTATCTATTTGAGTTGTTCACATATCAACAACCATTGCCTCATCACTTCTTAAACACTCAGGGACACTTGTCATTCTGATTTGTTAGGTTGGCCTATGGTGATCTGTAACTAGTTCACTTTCCACGTAACCACCAATGTGTACTATTCCTGTGGCCCGGATGTCCTCTTCAGAGCAACAGCGATGTGCTTGGCAAACATCTGGAGACATAGGGGTACATTAACACACATATAATCTTGATGCTAGGACTCCCAAATACTGGTTCAGTTCTTAGAAGGAAAACAACAAAACACAAATATCGTGAACTCCATTTCCTGAAACTTCAGTTGAGGTAGCCTCTGCAAGTCTCAGCTCCACATTTACATTCAGTTCTGACCCTTTTTTTGGCAGGGGGTTGGTCAGTAGAATCTGAAGATAACTCTACAGAACCTGAAAATACAGACAAACAGATATTTTAGAATAGGGGCTGGAAGATGGCTCAACAGGTAGAGTGGCCTATGCTCGCCTAGAGTACCAGAGTTCAGTTCCTAGCATCTGTGTCAGGCGGCTCATTAGTGCCCGACACTCCAGCTTCTGAGCTCCATGGGTACCCACATTCATAGGGACACACGCACGCACACACACCTTTACCTTAAAGAAGATATTTTAGTTGGGCATGGTGGCACATGCCTTTAATCTCAGCCCTTGGGAGGTAGAGGCACGTAGATCTCTGAGTTTGAGGCTAGCCTGGTCTACACAGTGAGTTCCAAGACAGCGAAGGATGTATTGTGAGACTGTCTCAAACAAACAAGTAAACAACAACAACAAAATACTTTAGAACTGATTTTTAAATTTTTGTTTTAAAGTAGCTTAACAATGGTGTTTACTTTCTCAAGGCATTGGTTAACTCCCAAGGAATTAGTTTTGTACTTATGTTAATATCCTGAGACATTTCATTCTGAACTGTCTTGAAAGGCTAGTATAGGCTATGCAAATATTTGCTATGATGACATTTACTGAGAGAGTCCAATGCACAAGTGTTCTTTTCACACATCACTAAGCATGGTGCGGCCAGGCAGTAACAGCATGCAAACCACACTGCCCAGAGAGGATACAACCACAATACAGCCAACATCATTAAGTTCTATAAAAAGCCAGACTTAAGAAGGAATAGAACCCATATGTAACTGAAATTATACTTTCAATCTTGTCAATATTTATCTATTAGTAAACATTCAAAAACTGTAGTCTACATTTTTATTAGTGTTATAAGTCAGTTTCCAAAAAGGAAGTCCTAAGAAGTCAGGCTGCAGTGACTTGGAAGGAAGATTGAGTGCTAGCTTTAGTTGTCAGATGGGCTCTGGGCCTTAAGTAAGAAGACAAAGTCTTACCCCTCTAATTTCCTTCATTTTTTAAAAAGATTTTTAAATTAGCACAACACAATGTTTCATCATCTCCACACATAATGTGTGGTTTTTTTTAACATTTATTTATTTATTATGTATACAGTATTTGCTCTACATATATGCCCAGGCAGATCTCAATGTAGATGGCTGTGAGCCACCATGTGGTTGCTGGGAATTGAACTCAGGACCTCTGGAAGAACAGCCAGTGCTCTCAACCTCTGAGCCACCTCTCCAGCCCCATAATGTGTTTTTTTGATGCTCCTTCCCTATGGCTTTCTTTTATCTTCAATGTTATTTGGTTCGTGATCCAAAGACTTGCCTTTACTGTCATACTGAAACCGACACCAATAAAATTATTCTTGAAGCTGGGCAGTGGTGGTGGTGGTGGTGCACGCCTTTAATCCCAGCACTTGAGAGGCAGAGGCAGGAGGATCTCTGTGAGTCCAAGGCCAGCCTTGTCTACAAAGTGAGTTCCAGGGCAGCCAGAGCTACACAGAGAAACCCTGTCTTGAAAAGCCAAAAAAAAAAAAAAAAAAAAAAAAAAAAACCCAAATCTTGAAAGCCATACCTTTCATTTGATAGTCAAAAGTCAGCTCTTCTCCTGCTTTTATGGTTCTCGTGGAAAACAATGCTATTCTGGGAAGCCGAGTGTCAAGGTTATCGATGAAGACACTAAACACTTGGAGGTTTGGGTCACACTAGAACAGAACAGCAAACCTGTTTAAGTAAACCTAGTAGAAAGGTGCTCTTCTATCTACCATTTAAAATTGTTAACTGCCCACATGATCATTGTATGTTCTCCTGCCAAGTGCATACACATTATTCAAAATACAGTTTTCAAGTAACATAAGAAGATCCTAATCATACATAAAAGAACAAAGAGACACAACAACTGAAATATCTAATGTCACTAATGCAATTAATAACATTTTGTCTCAGGTTTTTTTTTTTCTGGAGAATTTTAATCCAATTTCCATTTATAACATGGGCATTTCACTTGTAACTATTTCAATAAGGTGTGTGTTTGTGTTTGTGTATTCTTTAAATAATTAGAGTAATTTTTGTTGCTGTTGTTGAAACAGGGGTTTTCTTGTGTAGTCCTGGCTGCCCTGGAACTCACTCTGTAGACCAGGCTGGCCTTGAACTCAGAGATCCTCCTGCCTCTGCCTCCCGAGTGCTGGAATTACAGGCGTGTGCCACCCCCGCCCAGCTAGAGTAATTCTTTTAAAATAAAACCAGCAGCATGGAACTCAAGTTTTTTTTTTTTTTTTTTTTTTTTTTTTTTTTTTTTTTTTTTTTTTT
>CAJQZJ010009351.1:6189100-6223156 GCA_907164525.1 Lophiomys imhausi | reverse complement strand
TGAGAGGAAGAAGCCTAAAAGAGAAGCCAGGAGCAGGCAAGAAGGACACACGCCATGGGATAGATTAAAGAAGATCATTCCATGTGGCCAGGAACAACAGCATAACGTGGAGAATAACAGTCCAAAGGGTCATATGTATATATCGGGTCATATCTGGGTAATAGAATTATGAGCTAGTTTAGATGGGCTAGGATTATACAATTCAGGCCAAGGCTTGTTAAAAATCCATTCAGTGTCTATGTGTATTCATTTATAATGGTGGGTTAAGGATTAACAGCCGCCAACCAATTAATATAATATAAATACTAGTAAATAATTGAATTAGCCATTTTTCCCTACATTTGGTGCCCAACTACAGCAATTAGAATCCATGCTTACAGCTTGAAAAGGCCCTGTTGAAAAATAGTTTCCTAGCCAAACAGTGGGGAGTCAAACCAGAATACATTTCAATGGTACGGCTCCCTTAACAAAAGCCACTGCCTTACAGCAAAGGTGGAGTAAAGCTGTCCTTATATGCTAAATAACCAGCAGCCTTCTAAACAGAGCTTGAGAACACAATTAACCGCCTAGATTAAAGTGGAGGAATTCATAATGTCTCAATGTGTTTGGATTCCGATTGAGTTAGTTTCTCTTAGCATACAGATGATTTTTATACTGATAATTACGGTTCTATGTATCCTTTTTAAGAAAGATTAAAGTAAGATAAGTTTAAAAAAGGTGAGAGCTTACAGATGGAATGCCAAATTGCTGAGAATGACAAGGGGGAAGGAGGGAGGCCCTTCCCGATAGATAAGAAATTGATGATAGCTGGAGCTCACAGCTCCATGTCTACTAGATGTTTGTCAAGAGTATCTGGGAAAGGCCCACCAAGGATATATAGCCAAAGCTAAATTCCAGGGAATAATGAACAGAGCTTTAATACAACATGGGATGGCACAGTTAGACCAAGGTTTTTGGAATGTTCTTGTTTCTTTGCTTGATTTTTGTTTAGATGTCTTTGATTTCCCTTTATCGGCGGGAGGTAAAAAGGATATTTTTGTCATTTAACAATGCTAAAATATAAGAGATTTTTGAAGATATAAAGAGAAAGGGGTCACAAGGCAGTCTTAGATGTGGGGCTCCCACAATAGAACTGGCTTAAGGAGATATTTTAGCCCCTAAGGGAGATATGTTAATTGCTAGGCCTGGTGGTACACGCCTTTAATCTCAGCACTTGGGAGGCAAAGACAGGTAGATCCCTGACCTTCACCAAGGTCAGCCTGGTCTACACAGTGAATCCAGGACAAGGATATACAGAGAAATCCTATCTGGGGGGGGGGGGGTAGGTTAACTGTGAGAAATTATATATTTTCAGAACAAAAGGACCAAACACCAAAGAAGACAGGACAAGCCCAGATGGTCCAGCTCACAGACTGTTCCAGCCAGGACTTCAAAGAAGCCCTAAACTTTCCATCAAAAGTTCAACTTTGGACTACAAACTGCTCAGGACATTCAAATTGTTGAGCACATAGAGACTGGACAACACATGTTACTATTAACTTGCTTAATCATTTTTCCATTTTATTTGGGTCCCCAAACAGGTTTTCTATGACCCAATTCAGCAGGAAGCAATTTTAAGAGAGCGACACCCCATTTCCCAAAAATGGGATGGATTCTTTCATCATTTGATATGTTATAAATGTTATTTAGCGGGACTGGTTAAAAACTGTAAAATGGTCTTGTTAAAAAAAGGTATAGGAGGTTAGACTCAGGGATTTCTTTCTTTTTCTTTTCTCTATACTTCTTTCTTACATAGAGGGAGAAGATTTAAAAAGAAAAGAGGGGGAATATATGTATATAATATAGAAATGATAAGATATAAGGGTAGATTATTAAATCTGCTCTGAAACTTAAAACTATTGTTATACTCAAATAAGGTTATCTTTTGATACATTGGTACAGAATTTTGTATATTGATAAAAAATAAGATTTTGATTCACTAGTATAGAATTTTATATTTTACACATAATACGTATATTTCAACTCTTACATAAGGTATTGTGCCTATACAACTCATTTAAAAGTACAGGTTTACTTTCAATCCTTTTATGGGTTGCTATTGCAATCTATTTAGGAGTCTGGATAATACAGGTTGATGGCTGAGCAGTCAAGCTCCTGGTCATGTCAAATACTAGGTAAAACAGATAATAAATGGTTAAAAATATACAATTTGCTTGTTCAAAGACAGATTTATAAATAAAATAGTAGATGTCTTCAAAACCCTCAGAGGCATACAGAAAATGACATTTAAAGATGTTTTTATTATTTTAAGAATTGTTTGACTTAAGACAGTCAGCTCCTGACAGCTCCCATTTGACTTGGAAGGAGACAATGAGCATCAAAAATCTCCATCAGGAGATAATTCCTACTGGGCAAAAAATGCCCCTGATCTCTCAACAGACTATATACAGTCCAAAGATGGACCAGAGCTTAAATGCAGATAAGTTGATGTCCTGATTCTGCAGAGACAGAATGGTAAAATCCTTATTTCCTGCTGCACAATTATGCCTGTGAGATATGCTTGGCCAGAAGGCTGAATATGATGCTCCAACGGTATCGAGAGATATTTGAGACTGTCTAGGCAGCAAACTGTCTTACTTTTTTTTGGAAGCTGCTCTCCTGTGCTTCCTATTCACTCAAATAATAGCTTTGTCCCTTCTTAGGTCTTTGATGGGGTTGAAGGCATAAGAGTCATAAAAATTTCAATTAAACTTGAGTTGTTTAGGATTTAAGAGGATATTTTCAAGTCTAAATAAAATCTTTAGGTTTATAAATATAGGATATGATAAAAAATATTTAGGTTCAAAACTTTAGACATAGATGATTTTTTCTTCTTCAAGATTGCCTGATACAAATAGGCTAACATTATATATGTAATTTTATATATGGTTTTCTTGTTTCATATTCTTCCTGTTTTTACTATATGACTTAAAAAATTCAGCCTTTTTATTAGACAAAAGGAGGGAACTGATGGGGTGGTGTTAAGCATTCTAAATGTGAATTAATTGGTCCTGCTTGCTGTCTGTTATTTACGTTATCTGATTGGTTAAATAAAATGCTGAGGCCTGAGATTGGGCAAAGATAGAGATAGGAGGGACTAAGGCTACTCCAGCTTCAGAGACAGAGAGCATCTTGAGAGGAAGAAGTGTAAGAGAGAAGCCAGTAGTAGGCAAGAAGGACACATGCCATGGGATAGATTAAATATCATTCCACGTAGCCAGGAACATTGGCATAACATGGAGAATAATAGTCCAAAGGGTCGTATATATATATATATATGGGGTCATATTTGGGTAACAGAATTATGAGCTAGCTTAGATGGGCTAGGATTGCACAATTCAGGCCAAGGCTTGTTAAAATCCATATGGTGTCCATGTGTATTCATTTATAACGGCGGGTTAAGGATTAACAGCCGCCAACCAAATAATACAATATAAATACTAGTAAATAATTTAATTAGCCATTTTTTCCTACAAAAAGAGATTTCTATTTTTAAAAAATAAGATTACTTATTAAAAAAAAACAACCCACTGACTTACAAGGCAAATTTAGTTAATTCACTAGCCTACAATTCCAAATAAAAGCCAAAGGCTTTTATCATACCTAGTAGGGATGATGAACTACAAGGTGTAAAATCCCTTTTGGAAAAACAAAAATATGTGAAATAAATATCAATGGAAGAGATTTCAATGCTAAATGCCAAAATAACATAACCAATACTACTAAAACAGAAGGAAATAAGTATAGGTCACGTAATTTCTTAAAGTATAGAGGAAGTAGAAAAACTATACTGTCAAAGACTGATAGAATATTTTTAAGTATAGAACATAGTAGACTGGATGAAAGACAAAAGTAAACACTGTGTTCTCTAATGAAGCATCTAAAATAGTTAAGAGATGGATTTGTCCAGTTATAAATTGAAAATGTCGAATGGGGATTAAAACTACAATGCTAATGCCAGTAAGTAATTACCAACAAGTACAACATAGTTTCTCTGCCTCCAAACTGCTAATACTCCAATCTGTCCTCCATGATAAAGACTAAGGTTTATTTTATAAAAACAAAAAATCCACAGACCCAGCTACTACTCTATTGTGTTTTGCTTGCAAATTGTTACAAGTTCCCCAGCTGCCTACACATTGAGGTTGAACCTTCTATTTATTATTAACAAAGCTATTCTGAATCTGGTTACTGGGGCAGGGTAACATCATAGTAGAATGCTTGCCTTACATGTCCAAGGCCCTGGGTTCCACTCCCAGCCACACAAAACAATCCCAAGTTATTCCTTGGTAGGGTGTAGCAGTTCACATCTACAGCCCCAACTAACCCAGAGATACTACATCTAAAAAATGGGCAGGAAGACAATGCCTACCCCAGGCCTGTCAACCTGTGTTTGATCTCCAGGACACACATGGTGCAAGGAAGAGAACCAACTCAAAGTTGTCCTCTGATCCCTACATGCATGCCAGGGTACATTCCCCATCCCCAGATTGCTACATACATATATACTTACATACTTATATACATACATACATGTAAAAACAAAACAAACAAAAACTTTGAAGTTGGTTCCTGATACCTCACTATAATCCCTTTCATTCACTATTCTCTAGCCACATTGAACTTACCTGTACATGCCAGACTAGTCAGTTTTCTGCTGCTTGCTCACAAGGTACTCCATGATTAGAATACTTTTTGGCATTTGCCTAGAAAATTTATTTTAATTTCATCTTATATGTAGAGAAACCTAGTGACTTAAAGGAAAATGTTTATGTGTGTAAGCCTATGTTAGTGTATATATGCTCCATGAGTGTACAGTGCCCTTGGAGGCCATAAGAGGGCAGCAGATTCCCTGAAGATGGTGTTACAAGTAGCTTTGAGCCACCATTTGAGTGTGGTAAACCCATATGCTCTGCATCTCTCCAAACCCCCATTCACCTTTTAAAATGGCCCAAAGACCAACTCCTTCATGACATCTGTCTTAGTTAGGGTTTCTATTGCTGCAACAAACACCATGACCAAAAAGCAAATTGGGGAGGTAAGGGTCTATTTCTACATTGCTTACATTTCCACATTGCTGTTCATCACATCATAAAGTCAGGACAGGAACTCAAACAGGGCAAGAACCTAGAGGCAAAAGCTGATGCAGAGGCCATGGAGGGGTGCTGCTTACTGGTTTGTCATGCCATTCCTGTACTTTATAAAGTACTCCATGGTTCTGTACTTCCCTCAAATGATGCTTGAAATCCTTTTGCCTGTAAGGAGGTGCACTGCCTAGATCCTACCCATCCTTCTATCCTCATCTTAAGTTTGGACCATGTTCTACTAACACTTTTTATTCCTTGAAGGAGTTGGCCTGGGCTGTCTTCTGCATTAGGACCCTTCCCTCTTATCTTTTCATTTGTTACAACTAAATTTAAAACATGTTTCTCATAGATAACTGACCAGTCTCTCCACAGTTAGGTCCTTCTGTTACATCAACATATATTTTCTCTTGTAATAAGTACTTTGTACAGGGACTTAGTATTCTGCTCTGAGTAAAATTGTCTCACTAATTATTATGAGTGACCAAATCTCCAATAGAACTGAGAAGGGGACGAGAATAGCCCCTTAGACACATATCTATAGTTCAGGGGAAAGATAATGACAAGCAGAGGTTCTGAAGAACACTGGGCACTAGCAATGAGGGCTGGAGAGATGCTCCTAAATGAAGAGCACTTGCTGCTCTTGGAGAGGACCTGGGTTCCATTCCCAGTAACCACATCAGGCAGTCCACAACCACCTGTAACTCCGTTTCCAGGGGATATGACACCTTCTAGTCCCCATAGGCACCTGCATGTCCGTGCACATCCACACACTTGGGCACATGTACATAACATAAAAACAAGTATTTAAGGGCTGGCTGGAGAGATGGCTCAGCAGTTAAGAGCACTGGCTGTTCTTCCAAAGGACCCAGGTTCAAATCTTAGCACCCACATGCCAGTTCACAGCTGTCTGTAATTGCCTGGGGTATCCCAGCACTTGGGAGGCAGAGGCACGTGGATCTCTGTGAGTTCAAGGCTAGCCTGGTCTACAAAGTTGAGTCCAGGACAGCCAGGATACACAGAGAAACCCTGTCTCGAAAAACTAAAGACAAATAAATAAATATTTTTTAAAAGCAGCCAGGCATGGTGGCGCACGCGCAAAGGCAAGCAGATCTCTGTGGGTTCAGTGCCAGCATGGTCTACAGAGTGAGTTCCAGGACAGCCAGGGCTACACACTGAAACCCTCTCGAAAAACAAAAACAAAAAAACAGCAATAACACTAAACCCTGATACCACCTAACTGTTAAATATCAGTATCTATTGTAAGCATTTAAACCATTTAATAATAATTTTACCCTATAAGATGATGCTATACCTACACCTATTTCATAAAGAAACTGGAAGACAGATGCTAAATTACTGAAGATCACATAATAAATGACAGGACCCGGAATTTGAATCTAGGCAGTCTTCCATAGACAAGAAAATTTCAAAGAAGAAAAGAGAACCAACAGTGGTAAATGTATCAAACTAGTACAGGAAACTGTAAGGTCTTCAAACTTGACAATAGGTGGCCGGTGATAGGGGCACATAAATTGGAATCAAATGGGTGAAAAAGTTAAAAGTAAAAAGAAAATCCACAGGATAAAATAATTTTTTTTTTGTTTTTACAAATCATGTATCTGACAAGGGATTTGTATGCATAATAATATATAACTAAATAAAAGAATGCAACTTTAAAAACTGAAAAAAGGGGAGGAGCTGGAGAGATGGCTCACCGATTAAGAGCACTGGCTGCTCTTGCAGAGGTCTTGAGCAATCACATGGTGGTTCACAACCATCTATACTGGGATCTGATATCCTCTTCTGGCATGCAGGCAGAGCACTCATATACATAAATAAATCTTAGGAAAAAAAAAATAAGCAAGGGAGGGTGGGGTCTGAAGAGGTGGCTCAGTAGGGAAGGGTGCCTGTTATACAAGTGTGAGTACTTGAGCTCATATCCCCAGTACCCATTAAAAAAAAAAAAAAAAAAAAAAAAACGCTGGGCAAGGGTACATGCACCTGTATGTAACTCTAGTGGTGGGATAGATAGAGAGGCAGATTCTGGGAGCTCAATGGCCAGTCAACTTAACCTAAATGGAACACATCTGGTTCAGTGAGAGATTCTATCTTAAAAGAATAAGGCTAAAATGGACAGCCTTTCTTCTAGCTTCCATGTGCCCACAGAAGCACTCACACCCATATGCATATAACACACACACACAAATAAATAAATAATTTTTAGAACAAGCAAAGAATGTGGATCATTAGTTCACAACAGATGGCAAATGTCCAGTAAGAGAATGATAAAAATATGTTGGAGTTCACTAACCCCTAGAGAAATGTAAATAAAACCACAATGAGATGCACTTCTTTATGCCAACAGTTACATAGAAACTAAAATGCTTACACCCTGCTAGTGTAGAAGTAAAATGGTTCAGAGTGCTGGGCAAGTTCCCAAAGACTTAAACAAAACTATCTTAGGACCTGGCAATCCCACTCCAAGAGAAATGAAAGTATGTCCATTCAGAAACTTATAAATGAACATCCATGTAGCATTATTTATAACAGCCCCCCCAAATGGAAATAATCAAATTTGTCTGTCCCATGATAAGTGGATGCATTCACACAATTTAACATATCTGGCAACAGAAAGGGAAGATGGCAGTATTACATTAACACACGGATGAGCCTTTAAAACGTTATTTCAGTGGTTGCATATCCCTTTAATGACAGCACTTGGGAGGCAGAGGCAGGTGGATCTCTGTGAGTTCCAGGCCACCCTGGTCTACAGAGTGAGTCCAGGACAACAAGGACTATACAGAGAAACCCTGTCTCAAAAAATCAAAAGAAAAAAAAAATTCCAAGGTGAGTCTGGTGGTATTGACTTGTAATCTCAGCTCCTCCAAGTTCAAGACTCTTCTGGGCTTCAGAGTGAGCTCAAGGCCAATCTGGGCAACTTTAGTGAGACTTCATCTCAAAATAGCAAATAAAGGGTTAGGGATTTATAACTCAGTGGTAGAGCACTTGCCCAGCCCATGAGAGGCTGTCAGTTTAATTCTCAATATTCCAAAAAAAACACCAAAACCCATTATTCAAAGTAAGTGAAGCCAATCACTAAGAAGCATGTATTATATTGTCTTACATGCAATGAAGACGACTGGGATTAAATGGATCACTGTGGGACAGCACTTATTCCACAAAGATGAGGTCCTGAGTTCAAGTCCTAGCAGTCATAAAAAGCTAGGCAAAGCCGCAAGCACCTGTAATCCCAGTGCTGTTGGGGACAGAGACAGGATGAGCAATGAGGCTTGCTGTCCACCAGCTTCAAAAGTTATCAGGGTCAGAGTGACACTGCGAGACAGCTGAGACCCTTCTCCGGAACACAGAGCTTCAGAGAGGAATGAAAGGGGGAGGTCCCACAACTCTACGGAAACAGAAAAGAGATTCAGTGGTTTCTTAGGGCTGGTCATTTAAATTTGGGCAGCAATGGTTAGGTTTGTAGATTCTGTTTAGAGTGATGAAAAAAATGTTGTAAAACTGACTGACCCTGTGAGTACACTAAGATTTGAAAAGTACTATCTGTAAAAAAATGAAGCAGAAGGAAAATAAAAGAAATAGTTGTGTGAGTAGAGGGGGGGAGGCCAAAGGAAGACACCTAAAGGTCAGAGAAGGTGTAAATGTTTACTGAGTATCACAAATGAGTGAGGAAGAAGCTGAATATTAAAAAGACACCACACTGAAAAAAATACAGTTTATGCAGGCAATACCAGCACTGAAGGGGCTAGAGTGTGATTGATGGATGTGAGTTCGAGGCCAGTCTGAACTAAACAGAGAAAGCCCATCTCCAAATTAATTAAACAGAAACCACAATTTTTGGCAAAGTCCTAGGGGAGCAGACAGGGGTAAAACTGGTGACATCTTTGAAAGACTAAAGAGAGAGATAACTAGCAGTGGAGGCGGATGGGCTAACGGTTAATATTCATGGATGTGGGGGGTCTTCAGTGGAATATGAGAAAGGAGAGAGGAAAAGATCCAAAACAGCAATAAACTTCGGAAAAACCACTGACAACCAACAAGAAAACAAAGCAAAGCAACAGGTAAAAATCTTCTCAAGAACAACTAAGCAATATGAGGACAGCAAAAGTTTGGATTTTTCTTGTTTGTTTGTTTTTTGGAGGGGGGCATTATTGGGGCTTTATGAATGCTGGGAAGATACCCTGGCACTGAGCTGTAGTTTCCTTTAAAAACTTTTTAAAAAATACATTTTAAGGAGTCTAAGTTGCTCAGGATGGGCCTGATTTACACCACCAGGCACAGCTTAGGTGTTATGTTTTAATGGAGCTAATGCACATGGTTAGGGGACATTCTCAGCCAGGCTGGTTGGTCTAGGGCTTGTAAGCCAAGATGGCACACAATTAGGTTCTTTCAGGAGTAGAGTGCTGAAGGTGTGGGAAGAAATGCTTGACCAAGATCTCTGTGCAGGGAAGCGATGCTGCCACAGGAAGAAAGGGCCCAGCAGAGATGGGGAGAAAATCACATTATTTAAATAGGATTCTTGATTATTTGTCTGTAAGAATTAAGAGTAACCAGGCGTGGTAGTGCACGCCTTTAACCCCAGCACTCGGGAGGCAGAGACAGGTTGATCTCTGTGAGTCCACAATAGCCAGGTATACACAGAGAAACCTTGTCTCAAAAAAACAAAAAAGAAAAAAAAAAAAAGAATTAAAAGTAATGGCCAGTTCTCAGAGGAAGGCTACATGTAATGGATTACTGAAAATATAATTACACAGTTTAGATTAAAAAGCTTCTTATCAACTCATTTTAAGATGAAAAAAGGGAAGTGCAGAACAATTATAGCTTGAGGAAATTCTAAGATATGAAAAAAAATGGCTTGAAATGACCATGAAAGCCAGTCCATTTTTTTAATCACACCATAACTTATAGCACACTGAGTTTGACAGGATGGCAGGAAATACACATGATGCTGCTTCTGGAGGACATCCAATAATTCTACAGTTGGCTTGAAACCTCGGGTTCCTGCCAGGTGACTATGGGAAATATGATTCAGGAACAACATGAATTAAAAGAAAAGTCAATCTGACATAAAACATTTGCTCTGGCAATCCATATGGAGACATTCAAGAGTTGGACGCAGAATGATATCAACACCCTAAATATTCTAATGCTAGATTTCATGCTTCAAAGTCTTCTCGGTGTTACTTGACAAAAATTGATGACAATGCATGAAAGTTTATGACTTACAACCGTAACCATTAAGATGAGCTTTGCTTATTATTACGGGTTTTACGTTATAAAATCATGAAACACTCCAGTGCAAATAGTCTTTTCTGAGGGGCTAGACATTGCCTTACCTTTACTACCTTGTAGTCACACAAGTACTCCACCTCATAATTGTTTAGATTCCTTTTGGTGATTCCAATCGATTTACATGTGAGTTTTTCTTTTCTACATAATTCCTGAAGAGTATCAAGTGAAACTAGGCAAGGCACACACCAGGCTACAATAAGAAAATAGAATTCTTTACCAATAAAATAGCTATTAGGTTGAAACAAAAACTTAAAAACCTCTCAACTGACAATTTTATAGTCTAGAAACACATATGACAAGAAGCCAATTATGTGTGTTATGGGATAAAGAATGATTTTTGGTGAATTGGTTTACTTTCCCGTGGACTTTTCTATCCCACTGTTTTACTCACAATGGCTAATTCTTGTTTGGCTGCTTAAAATATTTCACATCTAAACTGTCTTAGGATTACATATAAATGCAAAGGTAAAAAGAGGTAATTTTTTTACTGTTCCATTTTATTCTACACAGAATATAATGTCTCTTAATAAACAGCTCTCTAAGACATACTGCTAGAAGTATATCTAAAATATATTCTAAAACAATCACAATTTAAAAGTAACCTTTCACTTCTTTTAATCAGACAATGATTTAAATCTGAAATATAGTTTTGTAGTTAATCCATATCCTACTTTTCCCATTTTGGAATACTGCCAGAAATTTTAGCTCTATTTATTTTGCCCATGGTGAGATGGATTATCAACATGTGTAAAGCAGAGAGTTTTACTTTAAATGGAGAACACAGTGAGCTCATTTTCTGCACTGTTTTCAAGCTAGTAGTTACAAAACAGAATACTCAATGTACATAATCCATAAACCAGACTTGAAAATCAGGCATACTAACAATAACCCTACCTCTGAGGCTAGGATGAACCGTGTTCCATCCTGAATTTAAAATATAATTAAACAACTGATGTGTAGAAAAATGTAACAGACTTCACTATATGGCTAATATCAGGATAAATGCTACATGTTCAAAAGTCCTCCACCCTACCCGCTGGTGGGCCACTTAGGTACACAACTTTGGGAAGGTCCCAATCTTTCTGAGTATCAGATTCACTGAAAAAAAAAAAAAAAAAAAAAAAAAAGTGAAGGTTGGTGAAAACAGAGGTGACCAAACAAAATGGATCACAAACTCATCAAGTTGTATTCCTAGTTCTCCAAGGTAGTAGGCACCCCCCCCCCAAAACAAACAAACAACCCCCCCCAAAAAAACCCCACCATTTTGAGGCAAATTTCAGGGAAGGGAGAACATAACTGCCCTAATGCCCCCACATACCTTCCTCATCCTCCCCAAGGAAGGACGTCATTGTCGGAATCCACTAAGCATCATTTCCCCACTCAATGAACTAGTATTTCTGGCACATGCAAAAGGCAAAGCCTTATTCCTCAAATTTTCCAGAACACATTGATGGCTTAGGAGTCGTGGTTTAGGGGTAGGAAAGCTGTAAAATCGTCTCATAAATTGCTCCCATCTAAAAATCGCAAGGCTGCTTTGTTTAAGGTAAATCTCCTTATGCTAATCATTTGCAAAGGAGAATCCTCTTGTTTATGTACCCGAAGTGTTTGCTGTTTTTAATTTTCCCCTTAGCTGAGAATCCGAAAACACAACCCCATAAAGGAGAGTGGTGTTGAATATGATCAACATACACGCCCGTATGAAAACGTCATAATGAAGCGTTCTGTGTAATTATGTGTAATCACAACGGAACCTCACCTCGAAACAGAAATGCTACACTTTGAGCATTCTGGAGTACTTAAAAAAAAATTGCAAACACTTGGTTTACAAAATTCCACCACCTATAATGATTGGAGAAAAACGTCTCATTGTCTGGATTATTTTATAACATCCCGCTTATAAAATCCTTCCACCACCCCACACCCGCCAGGCTTCAAGGAAGTAAAGTTATGGGGATAATAAAGTGTCACTCTCTTAGTGGAGTGGAGGAAAGCAAGCTGGAGAACAACCTTTTCATTCCAGAATGCTTTACACATCCCAGACTTTCAAAGGGCGCGCGACTCGAGCGAGCGTGCGCACGCACGCACGCAACGCACACTGCGTGTCCGCGGGCTTAAGCATCCACAGAAATAACCCTAAGTTTCAAGCTGGGTCCCCCAAAGTTTCCAGGAGCTCAGGGTTGTGTCTGCAGACACCCGCTTTCTCCGGGACACACTCCACAGCAATGCCAGGCCCGCATATCCGCGGGCACCAGGGGTACGCTTTCTTCAGCGCCATACCTCAACCCTGCACCCCCCCACCAGCTCCGAGGTGGCGACCGCTGCCGCAGCAGCGCGCCTGCCTTCCTGCTCACCCTTGAAGGAGGCAGTGTATACACCCACGCCACCGAGGACCCGGCCCCGGGCCCACCGGACTCGGGAGCATGCTCTCTTGGAGCCGGAGCGTGTCGGGGCCCCAAAAGTCCGCGAGCGTGTTGCGGGTGTCCGCGCGGCGGCGAGGTCCCGCCCACAATGCCGCCCGGCTGGGCTGGGGCCTCCGGCGCGGACCTAGCTGCCGGTGACATCGTGCTCCAGCCTCACCTCTCGATGCCTCCGCTCCGGCCGCCGCCATCTTGCAGAGCTTTCATTCAAACTAGCGCGGTCAGCCCGAGCAGCTCAGCTGGCCGGACGCCCCGCCCCGGCCCGCGAGGGACTCCGGAGCCGGGACGCTAGAACTAGCGAGGCATCATGACGTCAGCAGAGGCGGACGCCCGCCGTGGTAAACATCGCGCCTGCGCCGCACGGTGGGGGCGGGGCCCGGTGGCCCCGCCCCCTCCGTGGCTCGCCATTCGCTTTGACTCTGGTGAATGCCTGCCTGGATTCACAAAGACATGGCGTGCGTGCTTCAAAAGGCAAAATGTGCGATGCGAGTTAGTGGGCACAGGTAGCTTCTTTCCCACTCCTGCTGCTCAGCGCCTAAACCCAACCAGGCAGGCCCTACTAGTTTTCCTTTTCACTCCACGCCACTACAGCTCAGGATCTTGACATCTGATGCATGTTGGGCTGACTTGGAGCAATGTGGTCTGTTTGGATCACTCAAGATTCTGATGAGTTGATATGGCCCTGTAGCAGCTGGACTCAAAGGAAGGAAGGGCCTGACAATTGTCAGAATCTGACCAACCCTTCCAACAGCTCATCTTATTTAAAGCAAACTTACAAGGTACACTTACAACAAGGACTTATTAACATTCTTAAGAGTCTGAGGGCACGTATTTTAGTCATATAAGCACAGGGAGAATTCGGTCAGTCAGTATCATCTTCACACCATTATAAATCGCAAAACTTGTAAGTGGACCGATTATACACAAAAGCCCGTCTGTAATTCTATTAGCAAGTCATATGAATGCTAATAACAAATATACACTGCCGATCTGCTCTTCTCTCCATTTCCATTGCTTTTACCTTTATTCACACCGTTATTTCTCAGCCAAAAAATTCTAACTGCTTTCATCTCTGCTATTGCTTGCCTTCCAGCCCCTTCCCACACGGCTAAGGCGGTTTTACCCGAAGTGAGATATGCCCCTTCCACTAATTTAAATACCTCCCAGGCACACCTATCCGTGCCTGGGAGACCTGTTTTTCTCACTTTAGACATTCTCCCCTTTGCCCACTATGCTCTATGGCTTTTCAATTTTTCATATACATAGTTATAATACATATACAATTCAAATATAATAGGCATATTCAAAAATATTTTCATGTGTATCTCGTACATGCCAGGCACCTTATATACAAGAAAGGCAATGAGTGTCCTTTTGGAGTCCTTTCCTAGTGGGAAGAACAGACAATAAGCAAACAAGTAAATACTATTATTGTTTGAGACAGTCTCAAGTAGTTCATGCTGGTCTCAAACTTGCTTTGTATGTGAGAATCACTTTGAACTACTGATCCCCTTGCTTCCACTTTGGTGTGCTGGGATTACAGGTGCAAGCCATTGCTCTCCACCCTGAATAAACATTTAACCTGGAAATCACTTTCTAGCTCAAAGGATAAACTCCCTCTGCTTTCATGTTGCTATCTTCTAAATAGCTACGTTTTAACTCAAATGTTACTTCTTCAGAAGCCTCTAGGGCACTATGTCTGGCTACATTCTCTAGCTCTTTGAAAACGTGTCAAAATCTGTGTCTGTAGAATCTTAAAAATATCTTTGGTGTTGCTAAGTTTGAATAAACATTTAGAAAAGGAGACTGGGGCAGGAGGGTAACTGTGGAATACTGCTTGTCTCATATATCCAAGGCTGGTTTTTGTTTGTTTGTTGGTCTGGTACCAGGCTCCTGGTGTCCCATACTCTGTCAGTACTGGAACCTCACTGGAACTCCTCAGATATGCTGTAACTGTCCTGTGTCATGGAGATCCTGCAGTCCTGGGTTGTGGAACTGACCTCTTCTTGCACTCCAGCAGTTCGTCCATGGGGTAGATGTTGGGGTGGGCCAACCCAAAGCCCTGGTTCTGGACTTGCAACCCCCCACTTGCATGGCCAGTTCTACTATGGAAAGGTGCAGGGCCTGCTCTCACGAGTGCTGCAGCATGTGAGGGGTAGGGACAGCTCTCTTGGTCTTGTGACCCCTTCTGGGCCAGATCTCCTGTCTGCCAATGGTGGTGAGGGCAAAAGGGAGGGGGGCATCTCTCCCTAGCCAACACCACCACATAGCAGACAAAAGGCAGGGCTGGCTCTCCCACACTCACCCCCTCAGGGCTGGCTCACCCACAACCCCCACATCTAGGGCCAGGCAGAGTTCTTCCAATTTCTGGTTTGTTTCCTGTTCTGGGAGCCCATCCGGTGCTTGGCTGGTACTGGTCTGGTAGTCATCTCAAGCTATCCCATGGCACCAAAGTGGTATTGGTATCCAGCTTGCTTCCCCTGCCCCCCAGGAATGTTAGGCTAGTATTCATTCAGATGTTCATAGGGCAGAACACTGAATGTAGATATAGCAGTCACATCTGCAATGCCTCTAGGGGCAAGTTATATACATTTCTTATGGGACAGGATCTCATGTTTTCCAGGCTGTCTCTGAACTCCTGGGTGCAAATGATCCTCTTGTTTCATTGATCTTCCTAAATACCTGAGACTGCAAGGAAATGCCATACTGCTTGGTCACAAGAATTTTTAAGAGGCTAAAGGGTTCTGAAACTAAACTGAGGATCTTGGTAAACACTGGCTAGCAACTGATACAAAAGAAGAAAAAAAATCAAAAGTGGTTGAACGGTAGACACCACAATCTTTGAGGAAGAAGGACAGGATTATAATCCTCAATTTTCATAACCTTATCTCTGAAAACATGATTTCCACTGAACTGTGGAGTTTATCTTTTTCAACTTGAATGTTCTCTGAGAAGTAGAGTACAATGCACACTATATTAAAAATATGAATTTAAATAAGCATGTAATGTACTTAAAATATTAAGCAGTCAAAATTTAAGTTTGAAAAATAATCTGAATATTGGTTTCAAAATCATCAGTTGGCCAGTAGGTGGTGGCACACACCTTTAATCTCAGCACTTGGGAGGCAAAAGCAGGTGGATCTCTGTGAGTCTGAGGCCACCCTGGTCTACAAAGCGAGTTCCAGGACAGCCAGGGCTACACAGAGAGAAGTCCTGTCTTGAAAAACAAAACAATTCACCAATTATTTATAATTGAGACTATGAAACACAGGAAAAATTTAAACTTTAAAACAGAAATGAGCCAGGCAGTGGTGGTGCATGCCTTTAACCCAGCATTCAGGAGCCAGAGGCAGGCAGATCTCTGTGAGTTTGAGGCCAGCCTGGTCTACAGAGCTAGTTCCATGACAGCCAAGGCTACACAGTGAAATCCTGTCTAAAAAACCAAAAACAAAACCCAGGAATGATACACACATTTAGCTCTACACAGCATTGGTACTGAGAGCTGTGGTGAGGTCCATGAGGTAATACTGAATTGAAGCAAATAAAGAGTAGTTGCTGGTTATTATGCTGCATATCAATTTTATGGCAACTTGATACCAGCTAAAGTCATCTGAAAAGAGGGACTCGCAGTTAAGGAAATGCCTCAGTAAGATCAGGCTGTAGGCAAGCCTGTAAAGCATTTTCTCAATTAGTGATTGATGAGTGAGGGCCCAGTCCATTGTGAATAATGCTATCCCTGGGCTGGTGGTCCTGGGTTCTGTAAGAAAGCGGCTGAGATGGGCTGGAGAGTTGGCTCAGCGGTTAAGAAAGCGGCTGAGCAAGCCATGGTGAGCAAGCCAATAAGCAGCACCCCTCCATAGCCACTGCATTAGCTCCTGCCTTTAGGTTCCTGTTCTATTTGGGTTCCTGTCTGGATTTCTTTTGAAGATGAACAGCGATATGGAAGTTAAGCCAAATAAACCCTTTCCTTCCCAAGTTGCTTTGGTCATGGTGTTTCATTGCAGCAACACCTTCCCTAGGACAGGTGTAAATGTTACCATGGTCACTCACTGTCATTTTAGATAACTTGACGTTTCTTCAAATGACCTGTTTGTGATGCTTTCTTTTTAACATTTAAGAATTTTTACACATGTAAGAGCTATCAATATGGCATGAAATATGGATTGTTTGTATCCCCTCATGTCTTTAATTTTATGCTGAAATCCCACTTTGCAATATGTAGACTGAGTTACTTCCCAAAGGTTCTGCTTCCTGAGTCACAAGAGTGGAGCCCTCATGAAGAGTTAGCACCCCAATAAAAAGGACCCTTAAATAATACCAGGACTTGTATTTGTCTATATCCACCCCCCCCTTTTTTTTTTCCAAGACAGGGTTTCTCTGTGTAACCCTGACTGCCCTGGGCTCACTTTGTAGACCAGGCTGGCCTCGAATTCAGAGATCCGCCTACCTCTGCCTCCTAAGTGCTGGGATTAAAGGATGTGCTGCCACATCTGGCAATTAAGATGGCTGTGAACTGCCATGTGGGTGCCAGAATTTCAACCCAGGTCCTTTGGAAGAGCAGCCAGTACTTTCAACCACTGAGCCATCTCTCCACCCCCACCCCCTCTTGGTTATATCCACTAGACAATGTCTTATGCATTGGCAAAATTATAATTTGAGGCTGGGGACATGATGGCTTTAGCAGGTAAAGGCCTTGATATGCAATTCTGAGGATCTGAGATTAGATCTTCAGCACCCCATGTTTAAAAAAAAAAAGTCATTCAGTGGCTCATACCTGTGTAGTGGTTTGAGTAAGAATGGTTCCCTGAACTATGATGGCACTATTGAGAACTGGGTGGAAAGTAAAGGGTGAGGCATAGTTGAAGGAGGTATCTTGGGAGATTTATCTTGTTCTGGCTCGTTCCTGTACTCCTTTGTCAGCTTCCGATCTACAATGATGTGATCTGTTAGTACCACACTCTCCCCATCATAATGGAAAGAAATCTCTGAAACCATAAACAAAATAAATCTTTCTTCCTGTTGAGTTTTTATGCTGAGCATTCTATCACAGTAATGAGGAAGCTAATACACTGCATCTGCAACTGTTTCAATTATGAAAGGCATTTAAATGCTCCTATTTGTCAAGAAATCAACCAAAACCTTTTAAAATTAGAACATTTAAAACTTCCAATAAATCATCTTTCAATCAAATTAACTTAGTTCTTAAAGAGCTTCATGAACAAGTCCCTATTTTCTATTGATAATAGTTAATCTAATATGGAAAAGAAAACAAACTCCTGTACTTACTAATGAACTGTATTTTAATAGAAACATAGCTTATAGCATTCATTGAAAAAAGCATTTTATTATAAACAACACTTATACACAAAAGCCAAATAATGTTGATATTATAGTTCTAAAAAAACTTCTTGGTTTATCTAAAACCGTTACGATGCAACCTCAACAGTGATGGCTTCACATTTTCCAGTGTCCTGGTCTGTGCATGTCACCTGTAGAGATCCATCTCTAAAGAAAGAAGCAGCAAGTTACATTTCATACGCTCCCTTTATACAAACTCCAAGGCTTTGAGGGGGACTTTGGAATTCTCCAAAGAAGTTTATTAAGATAAAAATTAAACACAAGTTCAGTGTCTTAAAATAGGAGGCTATTAGATTTCCTTGTAGACTTCTGAGACCACAGCTATATTCCTTGGAAATCCAAGATGGCAAAAGCTTTCAGACAGGCCATGATAAGCCCATCCGGGTGAGTTCGATATCCTAAGTATGGTTTACAGAATATATTGTTCTTAAAGTCAAATGAGAAATATTTACTTGAAATAAACAATGGTAAGTTGGCCCAGTAGTAAAGAAATGGTGGCAGCTGAATGTGATTAGTAACAAATTCCCTACAGCTTTTCCATAGAAGACCCATAACATTGCTAATTACTTGGTGTACACTTCCTTCTAAAACAGAAGATCTCACAGAGGAAATGCAATCCACTAGGAAGATCGTTCCAGCATTTCAACAAATGATTTGCCTAGAATGATAATAGTTAGCCAAACTCTAAAGAGGCCAACTTTCAGAGAATCTTCATAATATTGAAAACATTTAATTTTGTACCTTTTCATTGTAAGAACAGCTAATATATCACGTAATCCATTTTCTTTTTTATCTAAATCCTGGAGCACAACCTGTTCATGCAAAAACAAAACAAAAAACAGAGAATTCAGTACATTTTTTTTTTTTTACTGTAAAAGATCAAAGTTTAGTTTTTAGCCAAAACAAACCTTTTAAAATAGGACAGTTTTCAACTATCATTTAAAGAGATTTCAGAGAATAGGGAGTTAAGCCTTGTAGAGTACAAATCTCTCCTTTAGAGGAAGGAAATATAAGACAATTAATGTATTTGTTGCCCCTTTTTATGTCATATCCAATTAGCATGATGGTTGTTAAGAAGTCCTAAAAAAAACTGGACTACTTGGTGGGGGGAGGTTAATGAAGCCACTACCATATAACACACATTACTCTTGAGCATACTTTTCTGTGTATACTTGGAAAGCTACCCATTTAAAAGACATACACAAAATTTTGGGGTAACATTTGTCAGTAAGAGGTGTTATGAAAATCTGTAATTTCGGAGGGGCCAAGATGGCGGTGACCTACACTGATGCATTTTGAACGTGGGAGAAAAGAGCCATAAAAAAAAAACAGAGTTATTGGACACTGTGCAAAAACCGGAGGGGCTAGACCCTCTGGGAACACTCACAGCTCCCAAGGGACTGTTAAAAGTCCCAGGGTAAGGCTCTCCCCCCATCTCTCGCAGACAGAAGCCACTAAATCCGGGATTCGGGAACTCCCATTTGGAGAGGCGCCTGGTAAGATCGACCCCAACTCACAGCAGGCAGAATCAGAGGCCACATGGCGATCGCCCACTAGCCTACTGGGCTCCCCACACCTCAGGAAGTCCTTATAGCTACTTAGGAAACTTTGTGGGATAGTGGAAGTCTTAGCAAGGAAGAAACAGGGCGCTTAGCAGGTGGTCCGCAGCTGCTCGAGCCGCGGAGGATCCGAGAGAGCGGGAAGGCGGCGGGCAGAGCAATCAGGGTGGGAAGCAGGCACAGACGGGCGGGAGGGGCCGGGGCACCCACGGCAGAGCAGTTGGGGTGGGAGGCCGGTACAGGCGGCGGGAGGGGCCGAATCCCCGCGCACCCACGGCAGAGCAGTTGGGGAGGGAGGCCGGCGCAGGTGGCGGGCGGGGCCGGGGATCCGCGCACCCACGGCCGAGCAGCTGGTGAGGGGGGCCCCCCCCGCACAGGCGGCGAGAGGGGACAGGGATCCGCGTACTTGCGGCTGAGCAGCTAGGGAGGGAGGCCCAAACAGGCGGCAGGCGGGGCCGGGGATCCGTGCACCCACGGCAGAGCAGCTGGGAAGGGAGAGCAGCTTGAGCAGACAGGGAGGGAACCCGGCACAGGCGGGCAGGGCTGAGGGGCCAGGCCTGTGACGACAAGCCTAGTGAGAAACCAGAAGTCAGGGGACCAAAGCTATGTATTCTGGAAAATCCAGACATATTAGGTGTGGAGCCGGGACCTGTCAGCCTCCGTGACGACAAACAAAGCCCACAGAATCTGTGCCTGGGCAAACAGGTACATACCATCAGAACCATTACAGGCTGATAACGCAGTGTGCAACATAGAGAAGTCTGAATTGGGAGCAGTGAAACAATTCCGGTCCATTACTCACTACCTGGGAATAGGCTGCAACAGTACTTCAGGCTATTAAAACCACAGTGACCCTGAGATCCCCCTGTAAGCAACGACAGATAGCCAAGCAACTCGTCCCCTGCACCAAAGCATCCCCTGTGGATCCAAGCACAGAAAACGACAAGAACAGACAGCTAAACGCATCCATATGGCCAAAGATCCAAGAAAAAATAGAAATCAAGGAAATATGACTCCAACAAAGCAGAATTATCCTAGCTCATCCAATTCGGATAACCTCACACCAACAGAAACACATGAAAACGATGACAATTGTGCATTATGGAAAGTGATAGAGTCCCTTCAAGAAGAACTTAAATCTATGAAGGAATTCAAAGAAGCCACAATTTTACAAGTCAAAACAACGAACAACACCATTAAAGAACTGCAAGCCAAGGTGACAGAGCTTGAACAGGAAAAGGACAAAGCAATGAAAGATTTTCAGACAAAAACAAGCAAGCTGGAGAAGGAAATGTACAAAACGAACAATACCATTCAAGACATGAAAATAGAAATAGAAACAATAAAGAAAACACAGTCAGAGTTAAAAGAGGAAGTGGAGAATAAAGGGATGAGAACAGGAACTACGGATGTGAGTATCAAAAATAGGATGCAAGAGATGGAAGACAGGATCTCAGGCATGGAAGATTCGATGGAAGAAATCAGTACAACATCCAAAGAAAATGAGAAGGCTAAAAAACTCTCACCCACAACATCCAAGGAATCAAGGACTCAATGAAAAGACAGAACATAAGAATTATAGGTATAGAGGAAAGAGAAGACTCCCGACTCCAAGGTCCAGGAAATATCTTCAACAAAATCATAGAAGAAAACTTCCCAAACCTGAAAAAAGAGATGCCAATAAAAATCCAAGAGGCTTACAGAAAATCGAACAGATTAGATCAGAAAAGAAACTCCTCTCGCCACATAATAATTGAAACACCAAATGTACACAACAAAGAAACAATATTAAAAGCTGTAAGAGAAAAAGGTCAAGTCACATACAATGGCAGACCCATCAGAATTACACCTGACTTCTCCTCAGAGACTTTAAAAGCTAGAAGGGCCTGGACAGATGTCCTACAAGTCCTGAGAGAACATAGGTGCCCAGCCAGACTACTATACCCAGCAAAATTCTCTATCAACATAGATGGAGAAAACAAAATATTCCATGACAAAATCAAATTTAAACAATATCTACCCACAAACCCAGCCCTACAGAAAATCCTAGAAGGAAAATTCCAACCCAGAGAAGAAAACTTCACCCAAGAAAACAAAGGGAATAGAAAACCCCTCAGCAACTAAACCAAAAGAGGCACAAAACCATCACCTATACCAAACTAATGGGAAATAACAACCCCAGGTCACTAATATCCATCAACATCAATGGACTCAACTCCCCAATAAAAAGACACAGGTTTACAGAGTGGATCCGCAAGCAAGACCCGTCCTTTTGCTGCACACAAGAAACACATCTCACTACCAAAGATAGACACTACCTCAGAGTAAAGGGCTGGGAAAAGGTCTTCCAAGCAAATGGACCCAGGAAGCAAGCTGGAGTAGCCATCCTAATATCAAACAAAACAGACTTCCAACTGAAGTTAATGAAAAAAGACAAAGAAGGGCATTATATACTCATTAAAGGGAATATTCATCAAGAGGAAATCTCAATACTGAACATCTATGCCCCAAACACAAAGGCACCTACTTTCGTAAAAGAAACACTTCTAAAACTTAAATCGCACGTCGATCACAACACATTAGTAGTGGGAGACTTCAACACCCCACTCACAACAATGGACAGATCATCAAGACAGAAGACAAACAGAGAAATATTGAGTCTAACAGAGATCATGAAACAAATGGACCCACCAGATATCTACAGAACGTTTCACCCAAACACAAAGGAATACACCTTTTTCTCAGCACCCCACGGAACCTTTTCCAAAATCGACCACAAAGGTGGACACAAAGATAGTCTCAATAGATACAAGAAAATTGAAATAACACCTTGTATCTTATCAGACCACCACGGAATAAAGCTGGTCTTCAACAGCAAAAGAATCAACAGAAAGCCTACACACACATGGAAATTGAACAGCTCCTTACTGGATGACCACTGGGTCAGGGAAGAAATAAAGAAGGAAATCAAAGACTTCTTAAAATCCAACGACAATGAAGATACAACATACCCAAACCTATGGGATACAATGAAAGCTGTGCTACGAGGAAAGTTCATAGCACTAAGTGCTTTCAAAAAGAAAATTGTGACAGCTCATATTAGTGAATTAACAGCTAAGCTGGGTGAATTGGAAAAAAAAGGAAGCAAACACTCCCAAGAAGAGCAGAAGGCAGGAAATCATCAAACTTAGGGCTGAAATCAACAACTTAAAATCAAAAAGAACTATACAAAGAATCAATGAAACCAAGAGTTGGTTCTTCGAGAAAATCAACAAAATAGACAGACCCCTAGCCAAATTAACTAAAGGGCAAAGGGAAAGAACCCAAATCAACAAAATCAGAAATGAAAAGGGAGAAATAACGACAGACATTGAGGAGATCCAGAAAATATTCGGGTTCTACTTTAAAAATCTATATTCCATCAAATTTGAAAACCTAAGCGAAATGGACATTTTCCTCAATAAATTCCACCTACCAAAACTAAATCAAAATCAGATTAACAGCTTAAACAGCCCGATAACACCCAAGGAAATAGAAACAGTCATTAATAATCTCCCAACCAAAAAAAGCCCAGGGCCAGATAGCTTTAGCACGGAATTCTACCGGACCTTCAAAGAGGAACTAACACCATTACTTTTCAAACTCTTCCACCATATAGAAACAGAAAGAACACTGCCAAACTCATTCTATGAGGCCACTGTCATTCTGATTCCTAAACACACAAAGACCTAACAAAGAAAGAGAACTTCAGACCAATCTCCCTCATGAACATAGATGCAAAAATACTTAATAAAATACTAGCAAACCGAATTCAAGAACACATCAAAAGTATCATACATCATGATCAAGTAGGCTTCATCCCAGGAATGCAGGGATGGTTCAATATACGAAAGTCTATCAATGTAATTCACCATATAAACAAGATGAAAGAAAAAACCACATGACAATCTCGCTAGACGCAGAAAAAGCATTTGACAAAATCCAACACCCCTTCATGCTAAAAGTTCTGGAGAGAACGGGCATACAAGGACCATACCTAGAAATAATAAACGCAATATACAGCAAGCCAGTGGCCAACATCAAATTAAATGGAGAGAAGCTTGAAGCATTTCCTGTAAACTCAGGGACAAGACAAGGATGTCCACTTTCACCATATCTCTTCAATATAGTACTTGAAGTCCTTGCTAGAGCAATAAGACAACTAAAGGAGATCAAAGGGATAAACATTGGAAATGAAAAAGTCAAATTATCCCTATTCGCAGATGATATGTTAGTATACATAAGCGACCCCAAAAACTCCACCAAAGAACTCTTACAGCTGATAAACAACTTCAGCAAGGTGGCTGGATACAAAATTAACTCAAAAAAATCAGAAGCCCTTCTTTATACAACAAACAAATATACCGAGAAAGAAATAAGGGAAACAACTCCCTTCACAACAGCCACAAACAATATAAAATACCTGGGGGTTACCCTTACCATCAAGTAAAGGACCTATACAACAAGAACTTCAAGCCCCTGAAGAAAGAAATGGAAGAGGCCTTTAGAAGATGGAAAGATCTCCCATGCTCATGGATAGGTAAGATCAACATAATAAAAATGACTATCCTACCAAAAGCAATATATAGATTCAATGCAATTCCTATCAAAATACCAACACAATTCTTTATAGACCTGGAAAAAGCTATTCTCAACTTCATATGGAACAACAAAAAGCCCAGAATAGCTAAATCAATCCTGTACAATAAAAAAGCATCTGGAGGTATCACCATCCCAGATTTCAAGCTGTACTACAGAGCAATAGTAATAAAAACAGCATGGTACTGGTATAAAAACAGACCAGTGGATCAATGGAATCGAATTGAAGACCCAAACATGGACCCACACACCTATGGCCAACTAATCTTTGACAAAGAAGCCAAAACCGCACAATGGAAGAAGGACAGCATCTTCAACAAATGGTGCTGGTCCAACTGGATGTCCACATGCAAAAGAATGAAATTAGACCCATACCTATCACCTTGTACAAAACTTAAATCCAAGTGGATCAAAGACCTTAACATAAGGCCAGCCACACTAAAGATACTAGAAGAAAAAGTAGGAGAAACCCTTGAACTCATTGGCACAGATGACAACTTCCTGAACAGAACACCAACAGCTCAGGACCTGAGATCAACAATCAATAAATGGGACCTCATGAAACTGAAAAGCTTCTGTAAGGCAAAAGACACTGTCATTCGAACAAAACAGCAACCAACAGACTGGGAGAAAATCTTCACCAACCCCACATGTGATAGAGGGCTATTATCTAAAATCTACAAAGAACTCAAGAAACCAAATAATCCAATCAAAAAATGGGAGACGGAGCTAAATAGAGAATTCACAAAGGAGGAATCCCTAATGGCCGAGAGACACCTGAAGAAATGCTCAACATCCTTAATCATCAGAGAAATGCAACTCAACACGACCCTGAGATTCCATCTAACACCTGTCAGAATGGCTAAGATAAAGAGCTCAAATGACAGCACATGCTGGAGAGGGTGTGGAGAAAGGGGAACCCTACTCCATTGCTGGTGGGAGTGCAGGCTTGTGCAACCACTATGGAGGTCAGTCTGGCAATATCTTAGAAATCTTGGAATAACCTTGCCTCAGGACCCAGCCATACCACTTCTGGGTATACACCCAAAGGACCCCTCACGGAGACATAGGGAAGTCTCCTCATCTATGTTCATAGCAGCCTTATTTGTAATAGCTAGAAACTGGAAACAACCCAGATGTCCCTCACCTGAAGAATGGATTAAAAAACTGTGGTACATCTATACAATGGAATATTACTCAGCTATCAGAAACAATGAAATCATGCAATTTGCAACCAAATGGATGGATCTAGAGAAGCTCATCCTGATTGAGCTAACCCAGACTCAGAAGGATGCACATGGCGTCTATTCACTTATAGTAGGATTTTAGCTATATCGTACAGGATATCTGTACTACAACCAACACACCAAAAGGAACATGGACATAAATTTTTTTTTCTTTTTCTTTTTCCTTTTCCTTTTTTTCTTATTCTTTTTCCTTTTCCCTTTTCTTTTTCCTCTCTGTTTTGTGGTTATTCTTTGTTTTTGTGGGTTTGTGTGTTTGTTGGTCTTTTTTTAGTATTCTCCCAGTAGCAAGGAGACACCTTTCACTGGCAGTACTGCCTCGTAGGCCCCCGGTGAATGAAGAGGCTCTTGGCCCTCATATGACTCCTGATCTGTGGTGAGAGACTGTTATGCAGGGACACTCCACCCCAGAGGAACAAGACGGAAGGGTCAGGGGGTAGAGCATGGGCGGGTGGGGCTGGGAAGCGGGAAAAGAGGACAATATAAGGATGTAACCTGAAGCAACAAACAAACAAATTTATTAATTAAAAAAAGCAGGTAACAATGCTAAAACACTGTAAATAAAATAAAGGATACAGCCGTTCAACCTCGTTTTATAAACCTCCAAGTGTCGAAAAAACGTAGAGCTAAGGTAAAATACATGAGAATTGTGGTGTTAACCCATGCCTTTAACTTCAGCAGAGACGGGAGGAGCACCATAGAGATAGTTGTCTTATAAATTCTAGAGTTACACGGAACAGGGTGGTGAGGGTGCACACCCTTAATCCCATCATTCAAGAAGAGTACACCCTTAATCCCAACACGCTAGAGACAGAAACAGGCAGATCTCAGAGCTCAAGGTCAGCCTGATACAAAACAAACTCTAAATAGAGAAAAACTTCGATCCAGGAGTGGTGGAACACATCTTTAATCACTTCAGATGGGAACCACAGGTCTCTGATCCCAATAATTAGAATGCAGACACACACACATAGGATTTGGAAAGACCTAAGTTTAAAAGCTACTTACAAAAGGCCTACTCAATACAAACAAATTGTCCTTTGAGATCTCAAAATATATACACTAAAGCTGATTTAGCTCCAAAATAACAAAATAATTTCTTCTTTAACCCAGATTCAAAGATAACACTTTATATATTGTCCAAAAACCAAATTTGCTTCAGGAGAAATATTACCTAGCCCCCCCCCCCAAAACAGAGGGTAATTGTCCCAGAGTTAGGATTAGGGCAGGGCTCTGTTCTTATCTTCCCAGGAGAATCAAAGCATCTGTTCAAGCAACCCAGGGACAATTGGACAACGGAAACCTCAGCAGAAAACAGAATGAGACACCAAAGAAGACGAGTGACCCAGTTGATTCAGCCTGACAGACTCCCTCAATAGCTGTCTCCATCAAAAGCCTACAACCACAACAATTCAATATCGCTAAGACCGTTCAGCTCTACACAATGCCCCAGCCAGAACCTCAGTAAAGCCTGCAAGATCAGCTTCGGCCTACAAACTCCTTAGGACATCTAAACAGCTGAGAACAGAAGGACTGAACATGAAAGGATTGTACTAACATTTTTAACCATTTTTCCATTTTGGTTCGGGCCCCAAACAGGTTTACTACGACCCAAATCAGCAGGAAGTCATTTTAAGAGAGCGATGTCCCATGCCCAGAGGGTGGGGAGGGTGTTTCTCCGCCCCCCCCCCCCTTTGGTTATTTGAAGGATAACTCAATACTCTGTTATTTAGGGGAAGAGATTACAAGCTGTTAAATGGTCCTGTTTAATGGGTTTTGGAGGTTAGACCCAGGGACTTCCTACTTTTCCTTTTCTGTATCCTTCTTTCTCTCCTATGTAGGAGTGCACGGACTTGAGAAAAATGAGACATAGACACAGCACAGGAAGGACCAAGAAGAAGGGACAGATTATTGAATATGCCCTTATACCTTTGTATATTGATACAAAATTAGTAGTATATTTGGCTAAAGTGGTATTGACCATTGTTTATTGTGCAAAAATAAGATCGTATTGGACTACACCGGTATTGATCTTTGTATATTGATACAAAATTAAGATTATAGTTGGCCACAATGGTATTGACCCTTGTATATGGACTTAATATTAAGATTGTATTGGGCTACATAGGCATTGATCTTTGTATAGTGATACAAACTTAAGATTATAGTTGGCCACAATGGTATTGACCCTTGTATATGGACGTAATATTAAGATTGTATTGGGCTTCATAGGCATTGATCTTTGTATATAGATACAAAATTACAGGTAACGCTTCCTAATGGTATCGTACCTATTAAAAATAAAATGTGAAGCTCTGGCCTCTTGATACCAACCGTCTAAAACTGTTTAGGATAGTTAAGAAAAACAAACTCCTAGTCATGCAAACATGTCACTTTGTTAGCTACTATTACAGTCTATCACAGATATTCTCTAAACTACTCAGTAATCAAGTTGTTAAGAGACAAGCAACATTTGCTTATCTAAATACAAGAGATGGATAGGGTATCTTCAAAAACCCCAAGAGATCTGCAGAATATGGCATTCAAAGATGTTATCTTAAATTAAGATTTTTTTTTGATATCAAGACATATCAGCTCCTGACAGCACCCCCTATTCTACTCCAAGTAGAAGATAAGCATCAAAGAATCTCCAGTGTGAGATGGTTGAATTAGTGGCAAGCCTATCTCTTGGCATGAAAAAAACTCCTTGCTTCAACTGCAGACAGACTGCTGTCCAAAAAGGACAAAACTTGGTAGCAGGGAAGTCGACAGCCTAGCTCTGCCAAGACAGGGTAGGTAAGTCCTTCATAATTCCTGCTCTACAATCAATGTCTGTCAGAGAAACAGGACCAAAAGGCTGAAGACTGATGCTGGAATGTATGGAGAGAAAATGGGAACTGTCCAGGTAGTCACTGGTTTGTCATTTCTTAGTATTGAAAACTGCAGGCCCTGCACTTCCTATATAATCAGATATATTTATCCCTCTCAGGTCTCTGAGGTGGTTGAAGAATAGACAGCTAGAGTCTCATAGTTAAATTTTGGGTTGTTTAGGAATCAAGAGGGCGTTCTAGATCTAAGAAGATGGTTATAATAGTGATGCAAGGTAGTATGAAAGCTAAGTCAGTTATAGAACTTTAAATTCATGGAGATGGTTAGATAGTAGAATGTTAAAGTCAGGGGCCAAATATGTATGAACTGGACATTGGGAAGGTATACTGGGCCATTTAACTCTCATTAATGTGGCATATTTATTTCTGTTGTTTTGTATAGTATTTACTGTTATTAGAGAAGGAATCATTTGTTGGACTGAAAGGGGAAGCTGTTGGGGGGAAGAGGGTGGAAGGGTGGGACAGGAAGGGGGAATAGGGAGGGGTTTGTGACTGAGATGTAACTTGAAGAAAAAAAAAATAAAGTATTTAAAAATAAAAAAAAAAAAAGAAAATCTGTAATTTCTTAGTTTCTGAAAGGCGGGTGTTTGTTTCACTACAACAAGTTAAGAGTCCAGCATTGCTTCCCAGATTCTGCCAAGATCAAGTTTAATGATTTTACAAGTCACTGTCCTGGGACTCATTTGGAAAGGAGGTAAGAACAGACCAGAGCAGAGAAACATTCTCTTCCCAACTTAGTGCCATATAACTTCTGCAAAATTCTCTCTTTGTCTCTCTTTTTATTTCGGGTTTTTTTTTTTTTTTTTTTTTTGGAGACAGGGTTTCTGTGGGTAGTCCAGGCTGTCCTGAAACTCAACAGAGATCCACCTGCTTCAGCCTCCTGCATGCTGGGATTAAAGCCATGTGCTACCACTGCCCAGCCTGCAATTTGCTTTTTAAAAAAATTATTTTATCTTACTTAGTGTGTGTATATGCATGGGCTCAGGCCTTGACAGGCGTGTGGAGGTCAGAGGACAACCTGAGGCACGTGGTTCTGTTTAAACATTACCTCATTTGGCACCTGGTATGTACCAAACAGAAAAAAATTATTTTCTCCTTTCAGTTATCTAAATATTATGATGGGCCAAGAGCACAGAGAAGCAGTCTAAACACTAAATGATTTCATTCTTTTTTTTTTTTCTTAACGCTTTCAAACAAAGATTTCTTCTCACTTTCAAAAAATGAGTAAGCAGAAGCAATTTATTCGTAAGAATGTTACCAGACTACATATGTTTTGTATTAATGGAGATGTTAACTGAATTGACTTCAGAAGGAAATGTGAAATATTTACCTGCGACAAAGTCATAGTGTCCAATTGTGTGCACTTACCTGTGCAAACTTGGTCTCCTCTTTAGCAGGGTTCTTCCCCTCAGACTCATACAGTTCAAGGCACACAGAAGACACACTGCCAGGGGCTTGTAGTGTGTGCTGTCTGCGGGCTGGCAGAGGGGTTCCCGAGGGAAACAGTACTGTGAATCTCTTGACACCTAATTCGTCAACTCCCTGAGAAGCAGGAAAACAAGATGAGCACTCTGGTTTTTTATCTTTACAACTGAAAACAGCCTGTTATTCCTGCTGTAAGGGAAATATATAGTCCTCAGTGACAATTTGGAAAGTGGGCAGAGAAAAGAATACAGGTACAATAATTAATTCCACCTCCTTTTGTTTACTTACATACTGATATAGTTTTCTCTACACATGCTAGCAGCTGGTGTTTAATTTCATGTAAACACATAGAAAACTAAACACACCTTAACTAAAATATCCTTGGCTGAACACTCTATCAGAAGAGAGTCATGCCCTGAAGTGCTCTCTTTCCCAGCAAGAATCCCGGCTTCTATGGCTGCGCCAATAGGGATGACCTCATCTGCGGGGATAGAGTTGAGAAGCTGCACGGCTGGGAAGAGGTCTTTAATCAGCTGCTGCAGCCTTGGGATTCTTGAAGATCCACCACACAGCACAACCTGAAACACGAAGAGTAGGATGGGCCAGCTGTGTCACATGAGACCTTGTTTGACATATTATGTTACCTAGCATACAAACACACCTAACATATCTTTTCCTCTCAACAAATATCACACTATAGAATACAGTCCAGCAGTATATATTGACCTTATGAGCAATATGGTACAGACGAAGTTTAAGCATGAAGTTAGTTGAACAGGAGGAAATAATTAACATTCTGCGCTATTCCAACATTGAAAAGAAATATTTATGTACATTTTTATAATCAATATTGTTAATATTTCCAAAAGAAAACTACACTATAAATTGTTTTGCTTCTACCATAACAAGGAGCCTGAGAATAAAAGTTGTTTTCGTTTGTATAAAACTATATTTTAAGCTCTTGACCAAATATTTATATTTAAGCTATATTTATACTATATATTTAAGCTATCTGACTAAACCTCATCTCCAGATAATTTCATGTAAGGCTACACTGTAAATTCCCCAGGTTTCACCTTAATTCATCCAATCAGCATCCAAGACTCTGGACATGCAGAATGCTGAACAAACACACACAAAGCTCGGGAAGGGAAATCATCAACAGCTACTTATTTAAAAATCTTTTAATGGAGACTCTCAAAATTCAATGTGAAAGGCTAGGCATTGGTGGCGCACGCCTTTAACCCCAGCACTCAGGAAGCAGAGGCAGGTGGATCTCTCTGAGTCTGAGGCCAGCCTGACAGAATGTGTTCCAGAACAGCCAAAACTATGCATAGAGAATTCCTGTCTCGAAACACCAACCAACCAACCAACCAACCAACCAACCAACCAACCAACCTCCCCCCGAAAAAACAAAACCCCAAAAAACAAAAACAAACAAACAAAAATATATCATTGTGACAGAGGCTCAGAACCCTAGTGCTATTGTGTACGTGGAATGAGACCGGGGCGCCATGTCAATCTGCAAATGAGGGTATGAAGAATACCAGGGTTTTTTGTTTGTCTTTGTTATAAACATAGTTAATTGTCTTTTTTTATGGGGGTGAGGGGAAGGCAGAACATGGAGGGTGGCTGAAGTGTATCGGTTTCATGTAGACCAGGCTCATGTCAAACTCTAGGTATTCAAGGATTACCTTGAACCCCTAACTCTCCTGCCTCTGCACCATCCTATGCATGGTGCTGAATATCTGTTCTTACTACTACAGTTTTCAGTGTTTTGTAAAATAAAAACATCTGAAAATGTAGATAGTGTCTATCTTGTAGTGCTTTTGTGAGAACTATATGTTTTAATGCCTATGAAGCCCTATTGTCCAGTCCTCTTTTCCCGTCATCAGAGGACTGGCCATCACACTGTCAGGCCTGTCTGGGAGCCTCGCGGTGTATACGCTGTCGGAACACATCTAAGCAGAAGCATTGGAGGAGCAGATGTTGCCAAGTGTTTATCCCCTTTCCCAACTCATGGGCTGGGAAGTGCACATGGCTGCTCCCCTAACCTCCATCCTGTGACTATGAAAACAGGGACAGCCGTGGTAGCAAAGTTCCAGCCGCTGCTTGCTGCTCACAAGCAACACGGGCAACACACAATGTTTGCTCTAGAAAAGCCCTGAGGGTGGAGTTCTTACTGCAGCAAGGGCAACAGACCAAAGACAGTTTCAGGTTTTTAAATTCTTAAAAGCCTGTATATCCACAGCAACAGTTGAAGGCTTAAGAATATTCTACCTCAAGTCAAGACAATTTAATTTTCACTGCAGTGACAATGGAATGACAGAGCCCCATGACAAATGAAGAAGGGGACTGACACTGCCTGATCACCCACAGCGGGATTCACACTGTTCCCTGGGTGGCATAACAGCCACTGTTCCCAAGAACCCTCAGATTCAGTTACACTACTCCTACGGGGAAGTATTGCTACCTTCTTGTAAGACAGTCAGTTGCAGACAATGAAGCCGCTGTGTGCGGCTATTGCCACTGAACTCAGGAAGCTCAGGAAACTTCCTAAGCTCAGAATCCACCCCTAGGTTACAGAGGAGCAACAACACTTGCTGGGGACAGCAGGCAATGTGATAGGGCTGCCTGCAAGGGGACAGGGTGATCCTGGGAGGCAGAGCTGTCACCCCTGCTGGCGAGGGCTTTCCCATGAAGCAGCTGCCCAGGACTGCCTATGTTCTGTAAGTTATCCCCCCAAATTCAGGAGCAATACTAGGTTAAATCTTGCTTCTACTCCTTGATGACCAAGATCTTCAGGAAACCACTTCATCTCTGGATTTGAGTGTCTCAACTTATCAGACTGGGGCAGATGACAGCGCCTACCTCAGAGCTGATGGTTAGTGGTCACTATGTACATATGCCTGGTGCACAGGAAACACTTCAATGTCCGTCTCTGTCTCACATATAGATAAACATATATTGGAAGGGAATTATTCTGGTTTTATTTTTTATAAAGAAACAGAATACACACATACACAAAAGCTCCAAAACAGAAGTAAAATAATTTTCTACACTGGTATTCCCTAAGTTTTAAATCTGAAATTGTCCCTAAAACAAATTAGGAAAGGATAAATCGTTACCTTGTTAATATCATCTGTTGTAAATCCACTTTGATATAAGAGTTCTCGGACGGCTTCTATACATTTGTTGAAAAGCGGAGAACAAAGAAGTTCAAATCTTGCTCTGCACACGCAGACATGAACGTGGGATGGAGAGAAGAGGGTAGAGCAAAGACTGAGTGCACTCTGGGTTCTCAGAAGAGGAAAGTTGCTAAACAGTGTCTGTGTGTGTGCTGAAGTTGTTTACCTACACGGCTGAAGATATTTAATATCCAATTCAAAGGGAGGGTCATCTTGCTCATGGCTGACCCATAAGCGTCCAAAAACAGATACATAACATGCCGGACAGTGAATCTACTGACCCCAATAAAATCACTGTTTGGACCATTCATCTTCATACATCCAAGCTTTAACAATTATTCCTAGTTACTTCCCAGTACAGCCTGAGATCATGTTATAACAATATCCAGTCTGTACTAAGTTGCATACTGACATGTAATATTGAGATAGACTCCATCCATGAAAACTGCACTTCCTCATCACATATTCAATTGTTTATTGAACAAAAACCCAGAAATCACCATCAAATTCATGGCAAGTTGTACAACTTGCCAAATATGGTGGTTCACTTCTTTAATCCCTGTGTATTTAGTTTCTTTTTCATTTACTTGTGTGTGTGTGTGTGTGTGTGTGTGTGTGTGTGTGTACACGCGTGGTGCATATACAGACAGAGGACAACCTAGAAGAGCTGATTCTCTTCTTCCACTTCTTCCATCACGTGGGCCTCAGGGGTCAAATTAAGGTCACTAAGTGCCTTTACCTGCTGAGCCATCTTGCTGACACACCCTTATTTTATTTTATTTTATTTATTTATTTTTTTTTTGGTTTTTCTTTTTTTTTTTTTTTTTTTTGGTTTTTTCGAGACAGGGTTTCTCTGGATATCTCTGGCTGTCCTGGTCTACAAAGCGAGTCCAGGACAGCCAG
>CAJQZJ010009351.1:6109636-6189000 GCA_907164525.1 Lophiomys imhausi | reverse complement strand
AGTGCTGGGATTAAAGGCGTGCGCCACCACCGCCCGGCTTTTTTTTTGGTTTTTCAAGACAGGGTTTCTCTGAATATCTCTGGCTGTCCTGGACTCACTTTTGTAGACCAGGCTGGCCTCGAACTCACAAAGATCCGCCTGCCTCTGCCTCCCAAGTGCTGGGATTAAAGGCGTGCGCCACCACCGCCCGGCTATTTTATTTTTTTGAGACAGGGTTTTTCTGTGTAGCCCTGGCTGTCCTGGACTTTGTAGACCAGGCTGGCCTCAAACTCTCAAGAGATTCACCTCCCTTTGCCTCCTGAGTGCTGGGATTAAAGGTGTGCACCAACACGCTTGGCTTTTTTTTTTTTTTTTTGCCTGCATGTATATCTGTGTGAGGGTATCAGATACTGAAGTTATAGACAGCTGTGAGCTGCCATGTGGGTGCTGGGAATTGAACCCAGGTCCTCTGGAAGAGCAGTCAGTGCTCTCAACTGCTGGGTCATCTCCCCAGCCCCTACCCTTAATTTCTTCAATGCAGGTGTGTGATTTCAAATTTTCTTACCTACAAGTAGTAACCATACTTCATGGCTGAAATATTTTAGATAAATTCCTTAATGAAATATGACAAACTTCATTTCCTTTTTACATGGATAGAATAAGCAAATAGACACCAAGTATTTAAACAGAGTTGGCACTAAGGCATTCCGGAGAGAGAAACAACCTGAAGATTCTCCACCAATAAGGAAACTTCAATGCACTTTAACACATTTTCTGTACTTTGGGCTGGGCTAAAAGGGCTGGCCACAAGGCTCTCAAGGAACAGCGTCTAATGCTCCCTCCTACCAATGTGACTTTAATTTAAACATCATGGGACAGGATTTTAAGAAAAGTCAAGGGAAGGGAAGAGGCTCGATTATGAAAAAAAAAAGGAGGAGAAGAGGCACAAAAACCAGTCAAGAGGATCCAGAAAACAAAACTGGAGAGCCAGGTAATTCTGGGCTTCAGAGTAGTGTGCTGTCAGACTGCTGGGAAATTGAAACAGGCCGACTAGAGTTGTTGCTAGTAAATGTGCAATGTGAGAGGCAGGAGCAGCATCCAGTCATCGGCCCTTGTGTTTCTGGGTAAAGGTGCAATCAGGTGTGAGCCATGTTTTGGGTCACATGTGTGAGCCATGTTTTGGGTCACTATCTTATGCACTTTAAACGGGACGTGGTTCAGTTGGCTTGCTTAGCACCTATGCAGTCCCGGGCTCTATTACTGTACAAACTGGCACAGTGGTGCATACCTGTGGTCCCAGGACTGAGGAAGTAGATGCAGAAGGACCAAGAGTCCTTTAGCTGAGGCTAACTCGGGCTACATGAGACCCTTGTGTCAAAATACAAAACAAAGGGTCGGGAGATGGCTTGGTGGATAAGAGCACTTGCTCTGCAAGGGTGAGGACCTAAGTTTGAGTCCCTGTCATATAACAAACTGAGCATGGCGGCATGTGCTGTAATCCCAGCATTAGGGAAGGTAAGGGGGGACCACGGATAACTCCTGAGAGCACTCACACACCAGCTAGCCTAGCTAAAAACAGTGAGCACAAGACAGATGTCAATATTCAATAAAGAACAACAATTACCTAGCAAAAACTTTGGAATCAAACTGCAACAATTATTCAGTCTGATAAAAAAAAAAAAAAATGAGCTCTGAATCTGACAACACTGAAGTTCCCTCACTGCAGATAACCACGGAAAGAAAGAAAGGCCGCCCCTGGAAAATTACAGTGCCTGACCTCTCTCCCACAGAGCAGTTTTACCTGGACACGTTGCAGTCAAAATCTTGACCTTCATACAGCGAATCCACAAAACAACTGGCACTTCCCAAGGTTGACAGACACTGTTTGGTTTCCTCAGCGCTGTCCGTCAGCTTCATCATGGCTCGGGCATTTCCCTTCACGTCATGTTTGAACAACCTAAGAATGGAACATTTGAAGTTGAAAGGTCCTGGGTCATTTATAATTTAATGCCACTAAAATCTAAGTACCATTACAGCAACAATGAATTAATCAAATGCTAGTCATGTGGCCTCTAATGCTGTCAAACTTTCCTAAGCATACTATCTGGGTCCTTTCAGAAAAAGACAAAAAGAAAACCCAAACATTTTTATACTATTGAATGGCTGTATTAAATGACCCTAAGCTGTACTTGGATGTCAGAGTCTATACTAAAAAACCACGATAAACTGTGATATCAGGTGTCGCAAGTGTGACAATCAGACCAGAGATTATGTGTCTCACCTTCACCACCACCACACAGTCACTGTACCTGGTGTGAGCTACACGCTGGTACTGACAGCTCAGCGTGCTTCCTCATGTGCAAAATGTGTAAAATTTAAGTCTCATCTCTAGTGTGGGTTTCTTTAAGTAATCATCAATTGTTTTGTTAAGCAATTCCTTCATGATAAACAGCAGTGCATGTTTTTACTCCACGTGGGTATTTACCCTTTAAAAAAAAAAAATCAAGCTGGCTTCAACTTGAGTGTCCCCTGGCCTGCCCTGCAGGTGCTGAGATTGCAAATGTGTACTGCCATGACTGGCTGAAAAGGCGCACAGGTGGGCTGGAGAGCTAGATTAACGATAAAGAACACTGGCTGCTCCGAAGGACCCGGGTTCAAATCCCAGCACCCACATGGCTGTTCACAGCTGTCTGTAATTGCCAGGCATGGTGGCACACGTCTTTAATCCCAGCACTTGGGAGGCAGAGGCA
This sequence comes from Lophiomys imhausi, assembly GCA_907164525.1. Classification (NCBI taxonomy): domain Eukaryota; kingdom Metazoa; phylum Chordata; class Mammalia; order Rodentia; family Muridae; genus Lophiomys; species Lophiomys imhausi. The sequence continues at coordinate 6,186,271 of CAJQZJ010009351.1, read as the reverse complement.
GGTGGATCTCTGTGAGTTCAAGACTAGCCTGATCTACAAAGTGAGTCCAGGACAGCCAAGGATACACAGAGAAACCCTGTCTCAAAAAAAGAAGAAGAAGAAAAAAAGGGAGGCACAATGTGTTGCTGGTCACTTGGCCTCTGCTTCCAAGGACATGACTACACCTGGTTTCCACACAACGAGAAAACACATCTTCCTTTGTCCCAGACTGGAACTAAGAACATGTCTCAGCCATTAAAAGTGTATTAGACCTGAGTTCAATTCCTCTATAAAAGGCCAAGCTACCTCTCAAGCCACATAAATCTTAAAGACAAGAAAAGTTTAAATTAGGAAAACAAAACAAAGAAAGCCTTGAAGTGAGGCCTCGATCAAAATGGGTTGGGTACTCACCTCTGGAACTCGGAAGCCAGGTACTGTGCCAAGGTCTCTGTGAAACGCGAACCCCCTATGTTGTCACTGGAGTTTGTTGAAAGAACCCGATACATGCCACTGTTGACTTCCATGACACTGAGCGATAAGGATGTTCCCCCAAGCTTAAACACCAAAACATTGCTTCAAGAGAGAGAAGAGTGGGTAACTCATCTGAGAACCGCAACATTTAAAAGTCAGACTATACTTCTGAAGCCATTGGTCTGAATCTATTTAAGTTACAATGAGGAAAGTTTACAGCCCAACAGAGTCACCGGCTTGTCTCTCATCACCAGCCTTGATCTCACACGCTTCTGAAACCAAATCAAAGGTCCTTTTGGTCAGTCATGCTGGAAAAACTATTTTTTGAAGGACTAGACTTCAAAACACTATCTTTTCAAAGTAAACGAAACAAGAGGTTCATGGTTACTATGAATTCAAATAGAATCAAATACAGAAATCCTGTTAATATAGTACAAGTTAGTACAACATAGACTATGGATCCAAAATACAGGACACCAGAAGCCAATTCCCCACTTTTTACATTAATTTGGTTTAACTCAAAATAATCCTACTGATTTATATACATTAGTTTCTAACTCTGAGAAATATGGACAGGGTTAAACTATTTCGAAAGGCTAACACCATATTTAAATCAATTTCTCTAACATGGGTGGCCAACAGGTGTTAAAGTAACACAAACTGTTTCTAAACATGTCTAAAACCTGGAAATGGCAGGAAGACCAGCAGAGCTCACTCCAGTGTCAGTTCAAACTGGATCACTCTGGAATTAGCCACTTTCCACAACCAATGAGCTGACGGGAGAAGCTTGGCTTCCCCTTCCCTGTTTTCCCATCTCCTCAGCTGCTCAGGCCTATGTGAGCTTCATATGGAAAGGCTGACACCATGCTGCCGGACATAATTGCGATAACGGCACTGAAAACGAGATCTGGTGCTTACCTCTTCCCGGTAGGGCAGTCTTGTCCAATCCCATAAGCAAGAAGAGCTGCAGATGGCTCGTGTATTAGTCGCAGCACATTAAATCCAGCGGCTCCAGCTGCTTCTCTGTGAACAATTTGCTCTTGATGAATTCTACACCCCAGCATGCTCAGTCTCAATACCTGTGGCTACACTGAAAGGTTCATGCACTAGCAAACACTACTGCACAGGACACAGTGCAAGAAAGTAGAACACGCGAAAACGAAGACTGGTGTTTACTTTCTGGTTAAAAGTACACTGTTCAGAGCCCGTTTCTTTCTTTTTTCTTCTTTTGGTTTTTCGAGACAGGATTTCTCTGTGAAACAAGCCCTCAATGTCTTGGACTCACTTTGTAGACCAGCATGGCCTAGAACTCACAGCGATCAGCCTGCCTCTCCCTCCCAAGTGCTGGAATAAAAGACATGTGCCACCACGCCCCGCCAGAGCCTGCTTTCTTGGCAAAATAGCTTGTGCTTAAATTTAATAAGAAAAAAAAAAAAAACCTGTCAGGGCTAGGGGCTCAGTCAGTAAAGAGGGCTGCTACACAAGCATGAGGACCAGGTTTGAATCCCCAGTACTCACAGAAAATAAAAGCATGGTGTCTATAACCACAGTGTGGAGGTAGGGTGTGTGTAGTACATTGTATTATGTAGTACACAGAGTGTGTGTGTGTATGCATGTGGGTAGTGAGTGTGTATGTGTGTATCAGAGGCAGGGGAGGGTCCTTAGAGCGTGACGAGTAGGCAGCAAAGGCAATGGTAAGCGCCAGGTTCAGTGAGAGCACCTCTCTGGATAAGGTAGAGAATGACAGAGGACAACACCTGATGGGGACCTCTGGTCCAAAGGTGCCAGCAGACACACACAGAAGTAGAAAGAAATGGAAAACATAGCTCTCAAAAATATCTGCTTTTGTTTTTTTTAAAGTTCACTTCTTCTGGGGAGTCTCTGAGCCCTGAATGTGTAAGAGCCATAACTTTCCTCCATATTGTTCAGAACATGTCCCTCTGAAGCCAGGACCACACTGTGGCAATTGGAATTAATTCTGAGAGGTTGGAGCCACTTCTCACTAATCCCTACAGACTCTGCCCTGAATACAGTGTACCCGGTGAGGTAAAAGAAATCAGTAATTTTTGACTAAATGAAGAAAGCAAATACGGCTGAAGAGATGGCTCAGTGGTTGAGAGCACTGACTGTTCTTCCGGAGGTCCAGGTTCAAATCCCACCACCTACATGGCAGCTCACAATTGTCTGTAACTCCAAGATCTGATACCCTCACACAGACATGCGTGCAGGCAAAACACTAATGCACATAAAATGAAAATAAATAAAAATTAAAAAAAAGGAATGCAAACAAATGCCCAGGCCTACAAATTTTAGGAAGCAATAAAAATGTCTACAACATTGTGGAACTTCCTTTGCTCTGGGCCCACAAACAAATGCAGCAACTCTCTGCTTGCCAGAGCACAGGCGGAACTCTGCCACAGACTAAGGGCGCATTCATGCTGCATCTCAGGGCACCTGTGAGGACCAAATCTAAGCTGTTTGTTTTTTGGGTTTTTTTTTTTTTTTTGGATGTTAAGAACTAAGATAAATAATAATTGTTGGGTCCCAAGAAATCCTGAAGTATAGCATTTAGACAAAAGCTAGCATCCCCTTAGGGACTTGGGAAAATAAGTCTACCTGCTTAAAAGGACATTCTTATCTCTGGCTCTCCCATCAACATATACCTGTCGTGTCTAGTAGCACATCAAGGTCTATGCGAGCTTCTAGACTTCTTCAAACTCTAGTTAACAAGTACCTGTTGTACACTTCAAAGTCCCCCACCTGGCTTACAAACTCCCTTCCTCCCAGAGGTTCGGTTAGTTTAAAGCTCTGAAAATCCCCCATCTGTCCTCTGCATCCCTGAAAGACAGACAGCCTTGGTGGTTTGGAATAAACGTCCTTTCATTCAATAATCACCTTTTTCTTTGTGTCTACAACATCCTTATGCATTTCCCACATACGCCTCAATTACAGGAAACAGGCAAAGTGATTCATAAACAACAGTTTAATCTGGAAGTTAAAACAATTCCCAGTCAAAACACCTACGAGGACACATAGCATCCAATACTAAGTTCTCCTCGTACTTCAGAAAAGAGTAGTGATGACATTACCGTGAAACACTTATAAATGCCACTGCACTGCCTAAGCTATTTCCAAATGTAACTTTACATTATATTACTGAGTATAATTTGTATTTAACTAACCAATTTAAGACAATTACACTTACCCCAGAGCAGATTTTTGCTTTTCTCCAAAATCAAACGGGACGGTAATAACCACATCATTTGCATCTGAGCCCAAGACAGAATGTGCTGTTTCTGTACATTTAAAGCAAACACAAATAAAGATACGTGGTGATGGACCTGAGGTGATGAAACTTTCTGTGGTTTCCTAATTGAAGCCAAGGACTTCCTCACTAAACAACAGTCCCAATTCTGCTCACCGTGTCCACTCCCTCCTGCGGCTATTCAGTCATGCAGTGGTTCTTACGGTTTTCAGGATGGCTTATGAAGACAGAACCAAGTACTTCTAAAGAGCCTGGTTCTTAGCTTTGGACTATTAGGGATCTAAATTAGACTGTGTCTAGGGAACTGGTTTCAATGACAATCATGTGAAGAGACCCCACATAAGGACTGCCTTGCCTTTCACAAGTGATTTCTCTGTGTAGTCCTGTCTTGGAACTTGCTCTATAGACCAGGCTGGCTTCAAACTCACATAGGTCAGCCTGCCTCTGCCTGCTGAATTAAAGGTGTGGGCCAACACCACCACCTGCTGAACTAATTGAGCCTTAAAAGGAATCTACACCAGAATTTTCCAAATTGTTCTACAAAGTACTACTGACCCAGAGAGCCTTTATCTGGAGTGGTGATAAAATGAGAGCTCATCCATCTGCCCACAGCACTATGGAGGACACCACCACCTTGAACTTCTCAAGTTGGTAATCTGGCTCTACATTACATCTTGAACATCTGGAATCTGTGGTGCTCCAAAACAATGCTCAACAAGTTTTTTGTTTTGGAAAGCTTTAGGAAATCAGAATTTTGGATTAGGGATTCTCCCCACCCCTGCCACCAGACAGGGTTTCTCTGTGTAGCCCTGGCTGTCCTGGACTCGCTCTGTAGACCAGGCTGGCCTTGAACTCACAGAGATCTGCCTGCCTCTGCCTCCCGAGTGCTGGGCTAAAGGCGTGTGCCACCACCTGGGGATCAGGGATTCTTAAATAGCAGATTCTAGGCAAAGGTCCCAAAATTTGAAGATTTCTGAAATTTGCTAAACCTGCCGTCCCAAACACTTCAAATATGACCTGTCCTTACAGGGAAGATTAAGGTCAGAGCCAAGCAAAATCTACTTTGCTAATTTGTAGAGTTTCTCACTGTTTTCCTCCTCAAATCTTTTTGTTTGTTCGTGTGTGTGTGTGTGTGTGTGTGTGTGTGTGTGTGTGTGTGTGTGTGCGCGTGCACGCGAATGATAAGATGGTTTTAACTTGCCTAGAACTCTAAGTAGGACAGGATGGCCAGCCAGCAAGCGCCAAGCATGGATCTATCTTCAACTTCTCAGCAGTGGGAACCACCGTCCCAACTCTTTTAAGGTTAAGCTAAGGGAGCATTTAAAGTTAACAGTTAGGAGCTGGCGAGGTAGCTCAGTGGTTAAGAACATGGATTTTTCTTACATAGAACCTGAGTTCAGTTCCCAGCACCAACATCAAGCTGCTCACAATTGCTTCTAACTCCAGCTCCAGGGGATGTCTCTAACCTCAGGCACATGCACGTATACAGACACATGTACTGTAAATATATAATAATCACGTTTAAAAAAGTTATAAAATAAAATAAGTCAACTGCTAACTTTTGTATAGTACCTTTCATTTTACTGAATATTAGTCTGGCAACATCTTCCGGATTAACAAATTTTGTTTCTTCTCCAGTATCTATTTCATATCGCAATTTTCCATTTTTCTCAATGACCTAAAAAAAATAATAAGTATGCCAAATATAGAATACTTTAAATAAAAACTTTAAGTGAATTTCAGTTTAATACTGTATGTCATGACCTTTGGCAATTAGTTACGTTGAGAGTAAAAAAGCATACTCACTAAACATTTACTTTCCGAGATGTATTTCTGAGCTTGTGGATCGGCAGAGCTGTTCATAGAGATATAAAGAAACCTCAGCATTAAAAAGTATTATAGACATAAGGTTTAAAGAAGTCTGTACTTTTCACATCACTGAATAGATACAAAATACACCAACAAAATGATTAAACTGCTTAGTAATTACACAGAAGCTTGATTTAATGGAGGACTTTATAACAGCTATTTCCTATTATTCATTGCACTTGAAAGCAGTTAAATTTCTTGTTCTGATGTAGCCATATTTTTGAATGAGTCTGAATACTATCAGTGATCTTATATCCTACACTTTCACACCTAAGATTACGAAGACTCAACCACTGAGATTCACACAACTAAAGGAGGTAAGACTGTACCCTCAGGGTAAAGACCTAACCCCACATTTGCTGCTTGGTTTGTATACATAAAAATTAACACCTGCTGGGCTGGTGGTGCACGCCTTTAATCCCAGCACTCTGGAGGCAGAGGCAGGCAGATGTCTGTGAATTCAAGGCCAGCCTGATCTACAAACTGAGTCTAGGACAGCCAGGGGTACACAGAGAAACCCTGTCTTAAAAAAAACAAAACAAAAAAAAAAATTAACACCTAAAACCAAAAGTAAGCAAGTGAGAATGCTGTGTATGTAAAACTGTACTCTTCTATGCATACACCAATAGACATTGTAGATTAATTCCCCATATAAAATACAAATAACAGCATCTGTGAATTGAAATGGGTATGTCACAAAGATGTTAATACCAGTATATGCAATCACTATTTTCAAACTCACCATCCATTCAGGCCTCACAATACCAGTGGGACAGGTTAGGTGTGCATTATTCTAGAGACATGTTCCGAGAGTGGTAGTCACTTACAGGCTAATCGGGACAAAGCTAGGACTTGACCCCAGCTACACCTCAGCAGCCTCCCGCTAACACTGTAAATGACCACTCTACTTCTGTTCCTCAGAGATGGATGGGACCTCTGCTTCCTGGCTTAACTTCCTGTAGAAATTAAGATGAAATAGCCCGCACCCATCTAGTAGCCTAAGAAGCTGTGGTTGTTCTACACAAACTCTTAAAAGCTTAACAGGAGATGAAAATCAATAGCGGCCAACAGCGGGCCAGGCCGGGGGTCACTTGAGAGCCTTAGCGTTTGTCGTCTGGGGGAAGGCGACAACAGGTTTAAAATTGTCTAATTTGCTTCACAACTCTGGATTCACATGCAGGTTCATCATTCCTTTCTTCTATCACCTAAAAATTGAGAATTAACTAGTAGAGACCATAGGTAAGCTTGCGATGAGTGTCACAACTAATTAATGATGTAACTGGCCAGCAATCAGATCTACAGTGAAATGATTTAGGTTTTTTGTTTTTGTTTTCATGAAACTGCCTAGTCTTCCTGTTTACTAAGCCATATGGGCTTGGGCTTATATTTTAAGGGAGGGCAAGAAAAGAAAAGACAAAGTGTCTGTGGAGTGGGAATTTGTACCAGTGTTGTAAGTTCCGCATAATCCTCATGTGTTCAGAACAGAATTTAATTGGCCAGGAACTGTATCTACTGATTGCATGGACTGTAAGTTACTAACCAATAACATAGGGTCATTTTCAAGGAAGGTTTTTTTAATGGAGCGGATAGAACTCTTAGGTACTCATTTCTTTCTTTCTTTTCTTTTTTTTTTTTTTTTGTTTTTTTGAGACAGAGTTTCTCTGTGTAACAGCTTTGGCTGTCCTGGACTTGGTTTGTAGACCAGGCTGGCCTCAGACTCAGTGATCCACCTGCCTCTACCTCCCGAGTGCTGGGATTAAAGGCGTGCGCCACCTCGCCTGGCTAGAAACTCATTTCTTAACTGTCACACAAAGAGGGCCTCTTTCATCTGAGGACAGGATGCACATGTGGCACTGGAGACACACAGAAAGCAGGATAAAGGTGACAGAGGATCAGTTACCTTCAGAAAGTAGTGGTCAGACCCACAACTACACACAAGTCAAAACTTTATTTGTCCACATCGGGATTAAGTTTGTAACAGAAAAACAAAGATGGGAGGCTGGCGTACACAGTGCCTCATTCACATTGTGGCCTTTAGGGGGTGTTGATCCTACCATCACATCACAACTTTCACATGGGCAGCAATGCCATGTCCACTTTCTCAAGTATCTCTTACAGTTATCAGAGCCCCTGGGTTGGACAACACAGCACTCAAGTGCCACGGAGTCTCCTTCCCTGCTCCTGTTACATTCCAGTGCCTCCACATCCATCAGTGCGCTGGTCCTCACAACACCCCTGTGAGGTAGGTAGGATGGGCAATTGTTTGTTCCCACTTTAGTTAAAGAACCTGAGTTACAGAATGGCGAAAGTCTTGTTGGAGGAGGTAATGGGGTAGGCCTGAAGCTCAGGCAGGACCTCCAGCCTGCTTTCCTGCACATGGCCTCCGCCACTGACTGCACTGTTTCCTTTACTGTTTTGCCTGCTTTCTTGCCAACTCCTCAGGACCTGGAGGTTTATTCCCTCTTGGTTACTCTGCCCATTAGGATTTTCAAAATACCTCAGATTGAACTCGACTCCTAAGCATTTCTCCCACGCTAAATAGATGCCCATCTACATATTCTGTCACCATTAGACTTATATGGTATAGGTCTAAGTCTCCTTGAAGTGCTTCTGTTTTTTCTGGAACACTTATGTATACTAGCTTTATTTGGTTACAACAGATATGCATCTTTCCACATCATGGCCTAAAACAAGAGAAAACATACATTTATATCCACTTCAGTGAAAGAAGGGAATCTATGGATGTCCAGCATGATGCTTGGAACTTTCACCAGCTTATCAATAAACACCAATACTATAAAGGGCGCCCTTAAATACAATTGTAAACAGTATTTCAAACGTACATTAATAGCTGCTGACTGAAAATACTATAAATAGCTCACCTCCATTTTTACTGTTACCGTGTTATTTAAAATTCTAGAACTGAAAGGTCCTATAAAAATTACCTAGTAGAAATTCCTCAACTTAGAGATAAAAGAAACTGAGGCACAAGTAGGGTAAGTGGTTCACCCAATGAGAGCAGCTGCGTGGGCACTCTAACAGGATTCCGATGTACTCCACCACACACTGCCAGCGCTCATTCGTACAGCAGCTTGCTCTCTGCTGCCTTCATGGTTCCCGGAGGTCCCGCCATTGTCCTTTTCTTTACTAATTCACATTTCCAGCTTCCATGTAAGTACCAGACTACAGTGCAACCCTTGCCCCCAAACAAACCTCTACCAAGAACATGCCCACTCATTTTCTCCCAAGCTTCCTAACTGAAGGAGAGCATTTAAACCCCCAAGATTCTTACCTGGGTTTTCTAGAGTACTACAAGATCCACTAAAAACCAGTTCAGTGAAGGCCAGTAACTCAGCAGTGGTTTATCATCACCGCCTCCCCTCAGGGATGTGTGCTTGGGTGAGGCGAGTGTACTTGCTGAAGGCTTGTGGTTAGAGAGCGCCATCTCTGGGCAGGGGTCTTTATCATCTGCCAGCGGTCTCCAAGCTGAAGGGCAAACCTAGCGGCTCTCCCATCACACCCCTGACCCTACCAACTCTTGCTTACATCACTTGAAAAAAAAAGTCACTTGGGACCTAGACTTGCCAAACCAAACAGCAGCTAATGCATACAAATGCAATCAGCCACAAGCAGATTGGAAACAGATATAATCCAGGTTGTTTCCATGTTCAAATGGCTGCCACAATGTAAACACACAACTTATGCAACTAAAGGGGCTCAAACAATATGAAATGCGAAGAATTTACTTACACTTTCTAGTTTATAAAACAGTCACTATTTTACCATACTGAAGTCTAACAATACGAAACGTTTACCTCCCACAGTGCTCAATTAGCCGCTCATCTCTATAGAGACCAGGAACTAGTCAAAGGACGGGAAGCTGGGTACACTAGGAAGAGTGCTTGCTAGTAGGTATGCAGAGATACAGCGGTGAAAATGTAAGAGACAAGGATACAAATACAACTGTGTCTAGACTAGTGAGCCACAGAGAGATTTAAGAACTCAAGATCTCAATCTAAGAGACAAAAAAAATAAACGGATAAAAGACTCAAGCAATGAGGTCATGGGACACTGCTATGCCTCTGTATGTTGTAAACGAATGTGCTTACCCCCAGCTTCCTCGTAGCCAAGGGCCAATGTGTGCGTAACTTACATGTGTAGTGCTTCCAAACCTTAATCCTTTCACATCTATAAGCCACTGGATCCTCACAACAACCCTGTGAGGTAGGCAGGGCAGGAATAACTACTGAACCCCATCAACAGATGAGAGTGCTGTAGAGGTAAAGAAAACTGCCTCACACGGGCGAGGAAGCCAGGACAAGCTAGCTCATGGATTTGGTGCCTTCTGGTTTCTACTCTGCCACCCTCTCATTCCTCAACGGCCTTTCCATCAGTGGAGAATCTAAGGGAAAGGGATTCACTACCATTCTTCGTATCATGAGTTCATCTATTCTTTTTTGTTGAAGACACAGAAAAGGAGCCAGGGTTCCAGAAGGTAGTTGTCAGAAATGGACTTGTGCCGGTTTGGGGAATATATCCATTCACCCAGCTCCTAGCTTTTGGTGTTTGAAATCAACCTCTGAAGCAGTTTCTCCAGGCCCAGTTGAAAAGCACCAGTCGCCCGTTCCACTGCTGTTGCCAAACGTCTCACGGCAATGACAGCATCCCTGCGCAGCTCATTGGCAGTGTCTTGCTGGGCACTGGCTTCCTCGCCAATAGCAATCAACCTGTCCAGCTTCTCTTCCTCCCTCTTGGAGAGTTCTCGTGCCAGCCTCCTGTTTTCTGCCAACTCCGCTGCAATGGTCCTGGCCACTGAGCGCCTTCGTCGCCTTGCCCACCGTGGAGGAGGCTCGCTGGCCAGAGGTCTAGCCCCCCCAGAGATAAAAGCAGCTCTGGAGGAGGAGCCTGGAGGATGTGGCGTGGAGGCTGCCCCAAGAGGGTTTTGGATGGTGCTGGTGCAGGGACTGGATTCCCTCGACACACCCAGTCTGGTCATGGGGCTGCTCTGACGGGGAGCAACTGCACCTCTGAAAAGGTGGTGGGAGCTGCTGTAGCTGGGGGTCCCTTGAGAGCACCCTGAAAAACAAAGTCACAGTGTTGCAAAGAGGACATTCCTGCTCAGGGAATGCTTGCAGCCAGTAACAGAGTCGAGCCAGTTACAAAAGTAAGGTAGTTCTTGGGAAAGCTGCTTTCCACAAGAGAATAAAAGGAAGATGATTCTATAATGTGGGTATTTTGGCTTCTTTAATCATCTAGAAAACTGACCCTGTGTGTTCCCCAACAAAGTTTCCATGTGGCTATCCATCCCCTTCTTTCCCCCATTTCCATAAGTATACATTACAAATAATGCCTTAAGCTGGACATACCATTCAGGGTTGGAGCACTTGCCTGGCATGCACAAATAATGCCCAAACTAGTATGCTTTGAGAGACTGTGTCTTTATATGTGAAGAGCTTGATTATATACCTAGGGTCAAAGCTAAAAACTTGGAGTACTTTAAAAAGGGGGTTCAATGAGACAGAAATCAGGGTCATGCTCAGAGGGCACTATCCAAACTTTTAACACTATTTGCGACCAAGGGACACCAAGACCCAGGCTCAGTTACCTGCACCAGAGGATTCATCCCAGGAGTCCTCAGGGTCACTGGCTTCTCGCATTGGGTCACTGATTCCCAGCTGACAATCCTCATCTGATTCCTTTACTGTTTGCAAAATACGCTGGTGGCCAGCTGCCTGAGTCCTTTTCGCTTTCCGAGTGCTGGAATCCTCTTCCCCTGGGGTGCCAGAGCCCATTAAATTCTGATCACAGTGCTTGGCCCAAGCAGCAGCCTCCATTAAGTTGTCTGGGTCAGTCACTATCTGATTTCGAAGAAGCTGATCCAATGTATCATAAAATGGACAGTGTGGTGGATCCCCCATACTTGTTGCATGGGCAACATAGGCCTTTAAATATAATGCTTTCAGAACTTTAAACTTGGAGCGGCACTGGCGTTCGGTGCGGCGGAAGCCTTCCTGTTGCATCCGCTTAGACACAGCCTGATAGACATCTGCATTATGATGCATAGTCTGGAGGCGCTGGATGTACTCTGCCTCGCCTAGTATGGAGAGAAGAGTTCGTGTCTCCTGTCTGGACCAACGGATGCCCGCACTGCTACTGGTGGTGGCCATAGTGGGAAGCTGGGAAGAAAGGCTACTGAAGCGAGCTCCCGGGCAGCAAGGTACAGTTTTGAAGGCGTGGGGAAGCTCTGTGTGTTCTCAGCATATTTCCAGGAGCCAGCCGGTTCTCTCCTCTCAGGGCTAATTGCTGAGAAGCCAGGTCTGAGGACGACACTTCTGGCTGGAAGGCCACAGGGGAATGAGAGTTACAGGGAAGGTGTAAGGGTCATTCTGGCAGCAAGATAAGTAGTGCTACCTGTGTGTGGGTCGCAAAGAGGCATATGGCGGAGACTTTGGGAGCTCATCTACCCATGGGAAGTGCTGGGATATGGGTTTAATGTCTTGGTAACAAAAGGACCGACTCTTCTACAAAGGGCTAAATGCACCCAAGGCTGAGACCTGCTATAACCATGTTTTCTAAAAATGACAACGATCTGGTTAAGAAGTTAGGCAGAGGAGGGAAATACCTGGTGCATGAGGCAACTGGCTCAGGAGAAGTACTAGCAGGACTGTGGTTTAGTGGCGTGTTGGATGGTACTCAACTCTGACTAACTTTGGTTCATTTATTGTGGTACGTCTATCTGACCTACTACGGCATTCTTGCTAAGTGGATTTAATTTTCAAGGCCAGAAAAGTGAGTTTAAGCTGGTCTGCTAATACAAAGACATAATATGATCAATGACAGTCATGGCAGCATAAGGGACACAAATGAAGACATCACTGGCTTCCAGGGGATAGATATTGAAATGTTCTCGCTCTTGACTGGATCAACATTAGTGTCCTGGTTATGATATTCAACTATAGTCTTGTAGGACGTTACTACCACAGGGAAATGGTAAATCTAATAATATGCCCGTTGCCTTTGTTTTCTTTCACACAAAACTAGAATTATCTCCAAAGAGGAAGGGTTATTAAAAAAAAAAAAAAATCACTGGCTCCTCAATGACTCTGGCTTCAAAATCTATCATTCCTCCCATTTATGATTCAAAAACATTTGAGACCAATTTACTTTTAATATGCTTAGTAATAACTACTAAAGCTAAAGGGTATGAGAGTACAATTGCCACACACAAAAATCTGAGTGCGTTCCTAAAAATACTGTGATAAGTTCAGTGTACTAAACAGGCAAGAGCTAATAAAAGACACTTATATGCAAATGAAGTCAGTATTAAATTTAATCAACAATCTCCAAATTTTAAAATCGACACAAGGAAACGCCTAATATTTATATTCTAATTAAATGAAGTAGAAAGGACAGATCGGAGCTAAGGATTGGAAGTCCTGACCTGAGGCTTATCTAATTCACCTCTTTAATTTGGAAAAGTCACAAATTCCATGTGCTTTGACTTCCTCATCTGTAAATATTAAAGGATAGTACCCGCCTGACCAATTTTCATTGGGATGTTGAGAGGTCTCAATAGATTCATAGGTTCGAAAGCACCCAAAGCACTGCCAAGTTCTATTATGCCAGTGAAAATGAAAGGACTCTAATTATCATGCTAATCTATAATCTGAGGAGACAGAAGTCTGGGGATGACAGCCCCTGCAATCTTCTAATTAAAGTCACAACAGATGACTGGCCTGATTCTTAAGACAGTCATTAAGCTAGTGATTACGTGTGTGAGTCAACTCAAAAAAACCAAAAGTGTCACAAAAAGGTCCCAAGGAGGAAAATCAATAGCTGCTACATAAATTATGACCAATAATAAGAGATTTTGCAAAACTCAGTCACCATGCAGAGAAATCTTCAAATTCCAACAATTACTCAAGTTCACTCATTTAAAAAGTACATAAAAATGTAAAAAGCCCAAAGTAGCACACGTGACTGACACAAATAACTAAAAGTAAGTGAATACTGGCATTCACTAATACTATCAGAGACCTGTTAGCAAGAATCCAATTTCTGAGCAAACCTTCTGGGGTACCCGCGAAAATGACTGTCACCAAATAAACTATAGCATCTCTAGTTTCGTTTTTCATTATGCCTAGAGCTTACAAACATATTCTTGTGGTTACCACATCTTTAATACTTTATATCATACCTTCTGCCAAGGATCTGTTTTACTTTCACTACTGTACTTGAAATATTTCTTATTCTACTTTGTTTCGCTGCCAGTCCGACCACCTGAAAAAGAATGGCATATTAACTACAATGCATGTGATTTTTTTTTTCACTATTTTCAAGTACAAAAATGAGGGTAGTAGAGAGTACCTGTTCATTTTCTGAGTAAGCAACGATAGCTGGTGTGACTCTATCCCCTGCATCATTGGCAACCACATCAGCCTGGCCATCCTAAAGAAAGACACCAAAGGTTTGTTTTTTTCACACTGGGACACAGTCCCACTGAACACATCTGCAGGTTGAAGTGGATTTGAGAGGAGCATTTACGTCAATGTGATGGCCACTTAGGCCTTGAAGTAATATTCTGTGAAGAATCAGTGATTGTTATCTGGGACTTATGGGGTTGCTCTTCCTTTGGGAATTTCAGAGACTGCATGACCTCAGTTGCAAGACATTCCTGGCAAACCAGGAAGTCTTGCAATGGCTGATAATTGCTTAGGTAATGGTTCCTTCACACTACTTGTAGATCAGATAAGAGGTTTTGGTATTCAGGAATTGCCCTGCTGAAGGGCCTTTTGGGTAACAATCAATAAAAGTACTTCTGCAGGGCTACTCCGGTTCCATCCTCAGAGACTGCTCCACACTGCTGCTTGCAAAGCCTTATGAAGTCCTGCAATGTCTCTCTTTCTTCAATTGCCCTGCCTAACTCAGAACACGGACAGCAGATTACTTTGCCATCTACGTGGAAAGAAAACCGGCATATCAATCTTTTAACTGCCACTATAGGTTTCTTAGGTTTTAACAAAAGGCTTCTATTCCATGCATTTCCCCCAGTTTGCTCTGCACAGTAAATTGGATCAAAAATAAACACTCTGTACACAATAACTAGCAAGCATGGTTTACATGACTCTCCTACAAACGCGGTAGCTAATCCCTTGGGACTTTCCTTATAAATTACATAAGGTTTAAACCCGGAGTTAGCTACCCTTCTCTCGGCCGAAGTTCCACAGTGCTTCTGGTTGCCCAAAAATTCCAAAGACCTCCCACCTCCGGGAATCCCGAGCCCGTGACGTCATCATGACCTCTTGGGATCTGTGGTCAGTTGTCACTAAGACCTCTCCAACACTCAGCAGGTCCTGACATCCAGGCTTGTTCTAGGCATCTTTGTAAGAATGATATCCCCCGCCCCGGGGACTCCTCTAGGCATCCTGGGGCCCTGACGTCTTCTGAACCCTTCTGGGCATCTTATGGCCGAAGCTTCCTAAGTACACCTTCCAGGCTTGAGGTTCTGGAGCCTCCTATGGGTATCCTGTGGTCTTCCCATCCCTGGAACTCCTCAAAGGAGACAGCAGCCCCAAGGCCCCAGGAGGTCATCCTGGAGTGCCCGAGAACCCCTCCGCACCCACCCTCCAAGCAGCGAGCTTGATCGTGGAGTGCGAGCTGAGAACTCGCAACACTGCCGCTTGCTTGCACGCAAGGTTCCCGGGCGGTAACCCGGAGCCCAGAGAAGAGTGTGGCTGTCGCGAAACCCGGGGCCAGCTTCCCAGTCTCACCTTGTAGACAGCCACACAGGCCGACGTGCAGCCCAGGTGCACGCCAATAGCCGCCATGAGGCGGCGGAGACCACGGCAGCTCAACGAGGGACCCTTCAGCAGCTACAGCTAACCTCCTTGGAACAAGCCCATCAGGCACTGCGGAGTCTTCACGTTCCCGCCCGCCTACTGCGTCCCGTCGGCGGCCCAGGCCTCCCGAGTCGCAGCCAATCAGCATAAGGATCCCGCCTTCCTTCTCAGCTGTTAGCCAATAGTTTTAGCGCATCGCTCCGCGCTCCTTTGGAGCTCGGCGTGTATGCCGTAACGCGCACGCGCAAGACGGAAAAGACCGGAAGATGTTCATGAGCTCCTCCCTCTTCTCCTGCCACAGTGATTCGGGAAGCGCGAGCAATTCCGGGTCTCAGGCTCAGCATGCGGTGCACCAGCCCAGCTGCCCTAGTGACCTTCTGCGCCGGGCTGTGGATCTCGAACTCTGTGCTGGCGCAGGGCTTGGAGGCCGGTGTGCGGCCGGGGGCTGACTGTGAAGGTGAGCGGTGGGTGACCTGCTTGCATGGCGGCGACACCGCGCTCAGCCCAGCAGTTACCTAAGCAGCTTCTCCCAGCCCAGGCTATAAGTAACATCTCACCCGAGAAATGCGGCTCATTTAATAATTTCCCCCGCTTTTCCCAGCCTAAGCAAAAGCTTGGCCTGGGCCCAGGGACACTTGAAGACACGTTCTGCTTTTGCTGTCGATACTAAGTTGGCGCAGGAAAAGGAGTGAGTTAGGATTCGTTTTAGATTTTGTGCAGATGATCTCGCTGCCAACTCGATTCTGTTGCTCTTAACTGGGGAGACGTGCCTGTCTGCATAGAAAACATTTAGTTCGAACCTCAAAAATAAATAGATAAAACATGGCAGTATGCCAGGGATGCTGACATCAAAGACAAAGCTAACGCTGGTTAGGACTTTATTGACAGGAGTTGCTTTACAAAGGAACACATTAATTCCTTGAGAGAAAGATAAAATAGACTCTTTTTTTCTCCTGTGGACTTGGCCATCAGAATACCTTCATCCATTCCAGCAACCCCCCTGGCATTGAGGGTATTGGACTACTTAGGTTTTACAAACAAAACAAAACAAAACCCCAGCATACTTTTTAGAGGCCTGTAACAAGAGCTAAGAAGAGTATTTTGACATTCATTCTCACACCACTGGAGCACTTACCTCTTTGTTTTATTGAAGCAGTTTAAATGGGTGTCTTCTGATCTTGAGAGTGGATGCATTGGGCAGGAAATGGAGACTCACAAGATTCATGTTGAGTGAGTGGTTGAGCGTATAGTCTTATTGTAAAGGAAAGTCTTAATAATTGGAGTCCAGCTTTCTACCAGCAGTTATCAAACCTTTCTCTAGAAATTTAAAATAGTTTAAGGGTTATTTAAAAGTTATAATGATCTCATTTTGGGCCAGCACATGGTTCAGTGTAGCTAGAGGTAATTGTTCCCAAGTGTGAAAAAAGAAAAAAACTCAATTTGATTCCCAGAACCTACAGTTTGTCTCCAGACCCCACACTGATGGAAGGAGAAAAACGACTTCTACAACTAAACCTCTGACCTCCACACACAGCCATGGGGTGCTGACTCACAAATTAAATCAACAAATGCATGTAATATTTTTAAAGATCTCATATTTCCCAATACATTTAAGCTTCACTTGTGAAGCATGTGTTATCAATACAATGAGCTATCCATAATTATTATTATTTTTTGTAGTTTTGGTCTGAAAACATTTCAGAAGAGATAGGGTGTCTGGTTTAACTGAGAAGCCTGTCACCTTTTCTAAATTTACTGCACCCTGCTGTGACTATTAGCTTGCACATCTGGCTAACCCACTAATGCATTTCATTTGCTCTGTGAGCAGGCTGCATACTCACACAGGCAGGAATTATAGAACAAGAGCTAGAAGATCGGGTTCTGTTACTGTTTATTGGCCTTTTTTTTTTTTTTTTTGGTTTTTTGAGACAGGGTTTCTCTGTGTAACAGCCCTGGCTGTCCTGGACTCACTTTGTAGACCAGGCTGGCCTTGAACTCACAAAGATCCGCCTGCCTCTGCCTCCCAAGTGCTGGGATTAAAGGTGTGCACCATCTGACACAAGTATGTGAGATGGTCAGAGAACAGAATTCTTTCTCTCCTTTCATAATGTGGGTCTTGGGACCCAAACTCAGGCCATCCAACTTGGCAGCCAGCTCGTTTACCCACTCAGTCACCCCACCAGCCCTTGTGAGCACTGCTTTATTAGTCACTTAATTTCCTATCAATGTATAAGATTAAAACACTGTATTATGAGCCAGGTGTGGTGGCGCACACCTTTAATCCCAGCACTTGGGAGGCAGAGGCAGGCGGATCTCTGTGAGTTCGAGGCCAGCCTGGTCTACAAAGTGAGTCCAAGACAGCCAGGGCTGATACACAGAGAAACCCTGTCTCAAAAAACCAAAAAAAAAAAAAAAAACTGTATTATACTACATATAACACAGTATTGCATATAATACAGTACACATATTATACTGCATATCCTGCAGCAGTGGTAAAACATATGGTCATGGACCACTTACGACCTACTGATGTGTCTGTTTGGGGGAGATTTTCAAATTACCTCTTACTCATTTCTCTTATTCAGTCCCTGTAGATGGTTTAGTTTGTGAGTCTTGCTTGTGCTTAGGTAATTTGAGGTTTTCTGGGAAAATAAATATTTCTAGATCTCTTTAAAGGGATTTTGTTATGGAACTCAAACTATTTTGAAATCATTATGTGTATGAAACTACTTTAATAAACAAGGAAAACCCTTCCCCAGGTCTAATGCCTTGTTACAGACCTTCACTATTTTTACTTTCTACTGTCCTGGTGTCCTTCCATTCTGAACCTTGTCCCATCTCTAGTCCCCTAGGAGAATTGTCACATTGCTCCTTGATTTAATGTCTTTCCATGGCTTCCCTTATTCCTTCAGGTAGTGTGTCCTCCTTCCCCCTACCCCCTGCCACAGTATCTAGTATGTTTCTCGGAGGATTGAAAAATTGTTTCACTATCCACCATTCAACTGTGTACTAAAAAAAAAAAAAATTCTCTAGATGATGTCTCATCCCATGGTTTTAAAAATCTATTATGGCACACGATAGGCAGATTATTGAACAAAAGGATATATATGCACTGTGGCAAAATTTCATGCATGTTTTGGTGAGCCAAATGTCCATCTTTAAAAGCAAAAGTTAGAATTCTTGAGTTTTCCTCATTGGAATAAATAATACAAGTCAGAATGACAGATGAGGTTTAGAAATTATGAGAATATGTTAGGGAAGAGATAGTAGACTTTCCAAGACTGGATATCTCTTATAGGAAGACAAGATGGGAGGTTGCTTAGAGACTTTGATGAATTCCCGCTCACTTGTAACACTGATCACGTCAGCAGGTGTCTTCTTTGCAGATTTAATGCATTTGATAATTAAGCTAAGGAAGATATGTTGGGAGACATTTTTCACTCTATTGGTGGCTCATAACATTGGCGATCAGTTAGCTGCTTTTCATCATTTGCCTCTGGGGAGAGCACTGGTCATTTCTTTTGTCCTCCCTCACTGGCTATTCCTAAAAGTCCTTTTCTGATTCTGTCTCACATTCTCAACTTCTAAATGTTGGCATTTTATGAAGGTGATCCTCACCCCTATACTTTCTCCATTTCCCTTTTCTCTGTGGTTTCATCTTATGAATATTGCTTGAATATTATGAATTACACATTTATATACTATCCTAGATCATATCCCAGTTCCAAGATTTATAACCACATACCACATAATAACAGTTCAGCCAACAATGAAACATGTATATAAAAATAGTTCTATTGGATTATGAAAATGTCTATCACTTAATGATTTTGAATCACCTGTTTTTAATCAATTTTTGTGTTGATTCTGGAATACACAGATCCAGTACACTGCCAGTCATATGAAAGTACAGCAATGCAACATGTAAAGTCATACTACTTTATTAATTGTAGTAAGACTCTGCCAATTGTTCATTTACTTTTAACAGTCATTACTTGGACTCTTCTCACTTAGGAAGAAAAAAAGAGTGTAAAATAGCCTCAGGCAAGTATTTTAGAAAATATTCTAGAAGAGAGGGACATTATGCCACAGGCCTTTAATCCTTCCTCTCAGGAAGCAGAGGCAGGCTGATCTCTGTGAGTTCTAGGCTAGCCTGGTCTGCACAGTGAGATCCTGTTTCAAAACAAAAACAAACAAACCAACAACCCAAAAGTATTTCCAAAGAAAGTGTTTCTATCATGCAGGACTGATCTTCGTGTGTTGTTGTCTCTTGAAAGGTCACAGTAGGACAAGATGAGATAGGGCAGCAACGACAGCCATCTGACCCCCGGGTGGGCTTAGACTAATGCATATTTTTATGTCTTAGTTTTTAACAAACAAGTTTAAAAAGTAAGAAATAGATTAATAACTTAAAGAATAAAGATTTAAAGAAAGAAGATATATTGCAATATGTTTGTGTTTTGAGCTAAGTATCAAGACAGTCAAATAGTCTTTTAAAATTAAAGAATTTATATGGCGGAAAACTTATAGTAAAATAAGATTCATTTATCATGGAGGAAAGAAAACTATTTTTTTTCTCCAAAAATTTAATGTAGCCTAAATGTTCGATGCCTATTGTGTCTACCTCAGTATGAACTGATGCTCTTGGCCTTCATGTTGGTTCACCCTTTCTGGCAACCTCAGCACAGCTTCTAGTTCTGCAGTTTCAGGGGATTATGAGCCACCTGGCACAGGTGCTGGGAACTGAAGTTGGGTCTTCTGGAGGAGCAGCAAATGCTCTTATCCACTGAGCTGTTGTTCCAACCCCAATTATTTGTTTGTTGGTTTGGTTTTTTTGAGCAGGGTTTCTCTTTGTATCCATGACTGTCCTGGACTCACTTTGTAGACCAGGCTGGTCTTGAACTCACAGAGATTGCTTGCCTTTGCCTCCTGAGTGCTGGGATTAAAGGCATGGGCCACCACACCTGGCTTCAAGTCCGGATTATTAATATTATATTTTTACTGCACCTTTCTTATGTTTGCATACCTAATATTGAGTGAAACTTTTACCTACATCACTCAGTATCCTAACATGTTCTATGCACAGGTGAAACTACAATTTAACTTATCAATTGTATTTATTTTTTGGTTTTTTTTTTTTTTTTTGGTTTTTCGAAGCAGGGTTTCTCTGTGTAACAGCCCTGGCTGTCCTGGACTTGCTTTGTAGACCAGGCTGGCCTCGAACTCACAGAGATCTGCCTGCCTCTGCCTCCCGAGTGTTGGGATTAAAGGTGTGCACCACCACGCCCAGCTCCAATTGTATTTATTAATAAGTATAAACTGTAAGATTAGGCTGGCGGAGCGACTGGTGGAGCAGCCTGTGGCTTTACCAGCAGCCTGATTTATCCTGGGGAAAGAGCCCCAGACCAAGGGTGGCCTACACCACCTGTAACCTAAACTCTGTTAAGTAATATAAGTTGATATAATATAATATAACGCTGGTAGAATTACCAGCGGCTTGGTGGGAGATTCTCTGGAGTTTGATGGGAGTCTGAGAGTCCAACCAGCCCTGGGTTGCTTGGACTGACGGCCTATAAGCTGCTGTGGTCTTTTTCCTAATAATTAAATACACCAAGACCTTTTAATGTTTCAATGCTTAACCCTTAGCTGGGCAGACTCTCAATTAGCTACTCTAAGTTAACTCGGATCACCTAATCCCAAACCGCCATGTGCCTGTGATTATCTTCCAGCATTCTCAAACATGTCTATATGCTTCCATGTCTCCTGGTGGAATAAACTAATCCTCTGTGTAAAATGCAGGGTTCCTGTTCTAATCTCAGGAAGTCCCACCTTCCTATATTCTTTCTGCCCAACTAATTGGCTCCCAGCATCTTTTATTAACCAATCAAGAGAATGCCTCAGAAGGGGCAGTAACCAGATCTCAGCATTGAAATCAGCCTATCAAGAGCAATGTTATTAGCCCTTCCCCAACACACAGGCATGATGGCCTTGTGGCTGCAGGCTGCATGTACTCCAGGATAGCTCTGAATGTAGTTCAATACAAGACCGTGAAACACTGTAAGACTTTGTGTGTGTATGGTTTTTGTTTTGTTTGGTCTGGTTTGGTTTTTTTTTCTTGTAACTTAATTACATGGTTCTTGAGCTTAAACTTTGTAGATGACAGTGTAGTGTTGTAATGCTACAAGACTGAACACACTGCCAATCTTGTAGCCTGAGAGCAATGAGTCGTACACTATGGCCTAGGTTTGTAGCAAGCTATAGCACCTAAGTTTAGCACCTTTTTTTGATGTTCTCACAACGAAGTCACCCAGTGACACATCTCAGTTGGCATCCCATCATGAAGAGATTCATGACTGTTTTGAGAGGTTTCTTCTTGTATTGTGCATTCGTCAGAGTTCTTCAGACCAACAGAACCAATACAAAATGTGTGCATGTGCGTGTATTTGTGTGTGCTAGTCTTTCACTTACAGTGAGGTTACAACCCCCTCATGAATTGAAAATATCATAAGTCAAGTTACATTCAATACACCTAATCTACAGGAACCATGGGTTTGCAACATGGTACCCTGTAGAGCGTGGTGTTTGACCTTCTGATTGTGAAATTGACTGGGTTCTGTGACTGATTTCTCAGTACCACATTCTCATTCTGAATGGGGAAGGAAGGTATCATAAGTTATGGCTAGTTGAGACCAGAGACAGAAGTAGTCTACCTGAAAAGATTTTAGGTTTGGTTATCATCCAGCTTTAAATTGATTTTTAGGTTCAAAGAAGTGAAGGGACTGATAGTATATGGAGCAGGGGGCTTCTGAAAAAGAGCCAATTAAACTTCTGCAAAGAAAATTGCTGAAAGTACCAACAAATTAGATACCAGTGAGAAAAAGAAATAGTGTATGACAAGATCTAAGATATGGACTGTGACTGTAGCTCAGAGAGCTTGCCTAGCATGTGTGGAATTCTGGGTTTGACCATCCATACTGCACAATATGGTAGTGTTCACCTGTAATCCTAGCTCTTGGGACATGGAATAGGAGGATCAGAAGTTTAGTTAAATGGGGGGTTTGAGGCCAGCCTGGGACACATGAGGCTCTTACCCATAAAGGAGAAAAACAAACAAACAAACAAACAAAAACAACAGCAACAAAAATCAAGATGACCAAGAATATATCTCTGAGAGGTGAAAGGATAAAATGGGAAAGAGGTAATAAAGATAAAGAAAACTCCAGCATATGTTCACTGGTTTTCCAGAAGGTCAGGAGAGAGGATATGTGCATTAGTGATGTCACTCCGTGCTGTGACAAAGTTCTAGACAAAAACAACCCAAATCAGAAAAGACTTGCCAGGCATGGTGGTTTCATGCCTTTAATCCCAGCACTCGGGAGGCAGAGGCAGGCAGATCTCTGTGAATTTGAGGCCAGCCTGGCCTACAAAGTAAGTCCAGGATAGCCAGGGCTCTCTCTGCTCTGTTACAGAGAAAGCTTGTCTACAAAAAACAACAAAAGGAGACTCATTCTTTCTCCCACAGCAGGAAAGAATGTGGACCAGGGGCCACTGATGATCAAGTCCCCTCTCTATCTAACACTTACCCAATAAGTTAGGTGATATCTCTTGGATCAGTCTCTCTGTCTGTAAAGAGAAAGCACCAAAGTACCTACATCACAGCTTCGTTGTGAAATTTGAATGAGCTAAAATGCATGAAATGCTTGCATCAGAACTAGCACCTGCCAGCCCCTGACAAATGTTAACATGGTGGTTGCTCATGACGGTGTCTATTCTGAGTCCCACCTCTCACAGATCAAGACAATTGGGACTGACTCTTCAAGCTAGGATTTAACTATTGCTATACATAAAGTATGGCCTTAAAAAACAACAGATTAAGATTGCACCAACCTCAGTCTCGTGGTGATGGAGCATAGATACTTGTGCATGCTACGGAGCTTTATTGAAAGTATTAGTTATTCATACTTTTGTCTATGCCTGAAGCAAAGTTACACTGAAGACTGAATTCTGTACGCTCATATTAAATGTTTAATGCATTCGTGGCTTTAGTAACAGAATCACAAATAATGCTTAAGGTTTGAATATATGCTCATAATACATTGAATCATACCTATATATTTTAAATATTATTTTTATTTTATGTATAGAAGTGTTTGCCCAAATGTATGTATTTGTATCACATGTATGCCTGGTGTCAACAGAGGTCAAAAGAGGTATCAGATATTTAGAGCTGAAGTTACAGATGGTTGGAAGCTGTAGGTGCCAGGGACCAAACCTGGGTTCTCTCTAAGAGCAAGTGCTCTTAACTGCTGAACTACCTCTCCTGATTCATACTTTTTTTTTCCTCACTTGGTGGGTGGGTCATGGTCATAGATGTGGTAGAGGTAAAATTGTGTAACAGACCTAAGTCTCTCTTCCTTCTAGTATGTAAAGAATTCTTAAACCGATTCTACAATTCCTTGCTAACCAGAGGAATAGATTTTTCTGTGAACACCATAGAGAAAGAGTTGATCAGCTTTTGCTTGGATGCCAAAGGAAAAGAACACCGCCTGGTACAGTAGATTTCATTTTTTTCTGGTGTGCTTCAAGAAGACTCCCTATAGTTTACTTTTCTACTTGCAGTTGGTGTTTTCCTACTTCCATGCCTGCTTCAAGCATGCTTATGGCAGACAGCAAGCAGAAATCAACTCTGGGAAACAAGGTCCTATGTGTTAAGTCTCAAACCTTGGGACAAATGGCTGAGGTGCCCATTTAACAAATCAAAGTGGACCCGGACCACCAGGTTCTCCCAGCATCCCTCAGTCCCTACCTGTTACAGGGCGGGGGGTGGGGTCCTCCTGGCTAGCATACCCTTCCCCCTACCCAAACTTCTCCAGTCCAATTCTGGGCTGCCCTTCCCCCAGATGTCCATCCCTATATAATCCATCCATTTTGGTTACTCCTCCACTTTTGGCCTCCTGGATATTCCCCCTTTCCCCTCCCCCATCACATGGGTCAGGGTCAGGTCCACTCTGGACTCTCCCTGATGTCTCTGCTCTGGCTATGCTCTCCCTTTTATCTATAATAAACCTCCTCCTCCACCCTACCTAGAAGCAGTCATGTCCTTTCCTTTTTTATTTCTCTTTTTCATTTACTATGAATTCTTATAGATAGTAATCCAGTTTTCCTTTCTAAGTAAATCACAGGCAAGAAAATTTACACTTTCTTAAATGGAATTGTAAAGCTGTTTCTGATAAGGATTTATTATTATAAGATGGGTAGTCTTTTGTATCTGTTACCAAGACACTTAATCAAACCCATAAATCACCTCAGTATCATTCACGTGTAATGACTGAGGTTTTCATATTTTCTTTTTTAGATTGTGCTTCCTGAATTTAGTGTATGTCTTGTTTCAATATTTCTATATCAATAAAGAGAATTTTAGATCAAATCTTTTTTTCCCCATTTTGGTATTGAACCCACAATCTTATTCTTGCTAAGCATTTGTTTTACCACTGAGATATACCTCAGGTACCAATCCAGCTCTTTTTTTGCCTAAAGTGGCCATGTTAATGCATACCACTGGACCGTGTCTGGTTGAGGCACCAGAAGACCAATGACTCCAGCCTTGTCACCTCACAGACTAATTAGATGCACCTCACAATCCCTGTGATGATGAGACATAGGTGCATATAATTAGCCTGATGACCAGACTGGGGTCACTGGTCTTCTGATGCCTTGGCCAGACAGGGTTAAGATGTAATAGCTGGACTATGAAAACTAACCCCTTTCCCCTTTTTTACACTGTTTTCCTTGCTTTCATTCATTGTCAGGAACACTAAGTCTTTTAAATCACATTTCATTTATTTATTTTGGGTGCATGTGTGGGGCCTGCATATAGAGATCAGAGGACAACTTGCAGAAGTGATTCTCTTCTTCCATCATGTGGGTCCCAGGGGTCAAACTAAGGTTGTCAGCCTTGGCAGCAGGCACCTTTACCGTCTGAGCCATCTCACCAGCCCCGTATTTCCTATCATTCTCTTTCCAGTGCTATTATCTAGGAGCCACCGAAGACGCAGCCACCAAGATCCTAAGTGAAGTCACTCGTCCCGTGAGCATACACATGCCTACACTGAGGATCTGTGAGAAGCTGAAGAAGATGGACAGCCAGATTTGTGAGCTAAAATATGGTATGAGAGACCCAACTGTCTTTCCCAATGTGCTCCATGCATTGCCAAGCTTTGATACACTAGGCCATGTTATCTAAAAAGTCAGCATTAGGGAGAAGGAATTCTCCACTCACTGATAGACTGCTGGGCTGATGAACGGTGTTTGTGTCAGCTGAGCTCCTACAAAGGAAGGGGAACAGATAAACTAATGAGAACCTGAGAGTAAATATTGGGTAATAGTGGATAAATCAGTATTAAGTTGGAAGCACCTGGCTAAATTTATGTTCCTAATTTACTAAGGTGATGTCAACCACGAGTGTCTGGAAATTTTCGGAAAATGAATTAGGAGCTATTCTTGTGCTTAGAATAGAAGATGGGCATTACATCTGCTCAGCCACAGTAGCCTCTGAAGTTGTAGTGTGACTGCATTTTCCTCCTTACGTGTGTTTGTCCTCCTGTCAACTTTAACTTTTAGGCTATTCCCATCAAATCAGGATTTGCTTGATGACATAGCTTATCAGAGGTGCCTAAAATAAGCAGCAAGGAAAGGAAGGTGATATCCTTCCTTTATTTAAAGGAAGATATTTAAAACTCTATCCTTGACCTTATAAATTTCACATGGTTAAATGTATTCTTACAGTGAAGGGTTGTACTTGGGCCAGTCTTGCATAGATGGATTCAGTGCGATTAAAGGCTGGGAAATTTTCCCTCAGCTATCCTTAACATCTGAAATTTCTCTAATACAGACTCCTTTTTGCATAAGGTGTTCTTTCTCTCTCTCTCTCTCTCTCTCTGTCTCTCTCTCTCACACACACACACACACACACACACACACTCGAGCTGTATTATTGTAGCTTATCTAAGTAATTAACATCCAACTCTGAATAGATCTAGCCTACTATAAATGAGACTAGATTTAGTCTCACTTCCTGCCACAGCTGTGCAATGTGAGCATGTACCACAGCCACACAGCAAACACAAAACAGGTTTAAGGTTGAAATGTCCCAAAGGTAACCTAGTTCTTAGTCTGCCAAGCACAGGCTCTGACTTCCAGGGTAGTTTTTATAGGTAAGCGTTCCTTTTTATAGACTTCAAAGGACTAGGGTAGAGGCAGGGAGCCCCAAGCCCATACAAAGCAAAGTCACAAAAAGACAACCGTGTGCTGAGTCTTTCCATCAACAAATTCACTTTCAAAGACTTGTACATGCAATAGATTTACCTCACATGGCTTCTTAAAAGTTAGAAAAAGTATCAGATATCTTAGAGAAAAATTAGTATTTATTTATACATGGGAACATTGGCCATTAGAGAACCTTGGGGAGCCATAAACTAATTTTGATGTTTGTATTGATCTCTTTCTTATACTTTTATGATTAGTGTAGCACACCCCCTTTTTAATTTAATGCCAGATGCCATTTTTCCCTAGAAAATTATCAAGGAAACTGCTGACATTTACTTGAAGTTATTTTTCTCCTTCAACCACTTATCTTGAATAGTTATAAATTCTTATCAGCTTATTGTCAGAGCCCCTGGAGCTGGAGTTCTAGGTGGTTATGAGCTGCCTGAGGTGGGTGCTGGGTCTTGAATTTGATCCCTCTACAAGAGCAGTATACACTCCTAACCACAGAGCCAACTCCCCAGCTCTGATTTCTTCACATTATTATGGAGACTCTATAATGCACATATACCTAATTGAAGATGTATTTTCTCTTAAAATTGAACTATAACTTGCTGGTTAGTTATGACTTATGTCTTTTAGTTAGCCATAGCAAAGGCCAAAGACACTGGCTTTTATTTATAAATTTCTATCTTTTCGACCTTTGGAGAAGCAATTAAGTTTATTTTAGGAATGCAGATTTGAGAACTCTGCAAGGCCTTGTTTTGTAACTCAAATAACCCTTTAGAGGGATGGTTAGAGTGCAAAGTGTCCTAGTAGCTTTATACAGTTAAGGATAACAAAATCATTAGATATTCAAATTCCTAGTATAAAATGGCATAACATTTGCGTAGAGTCCAGGCACATTTTCTTCTAAACTTTAAATCATCTTCAGATTACTAACATTATATCATACAATGTAAATAGTTTTTCATTACATAGTGTGTGTATGTGTGCGCTTGCACTCCTGTGCATGTATATGTATGTAAGTGTATGTGTGCATCATTCATGTAAAGATCAGGGAACAATTTGTGGAAGTCAGTTCCCTCTTTCCACTGTGTAGAATCACTGGGGATTGGATTTAGCTCCTTGAGCTTGATAGCAAGTACCTTCACCCACTGAGCTGTCTTGTCATCCAGCAAATAGTTGTTATACTGTACTGTTTAGGAGAGTGTGACAAGAATATCTTCATGTATGCTCAACACAGATTCAGTATTTCCCTCCCTAAATATCATTGCTATAGAGAGCAGACTGGTGATATCGAGTTTTCATTTGGGTATGTCTTGGTC
The DNA here is from genome assembly GCA_907164525.1 of Lophiomys imhausi. NCBI lineage: Eukaryota > Metazoa > Chordata > Mammalia > Rodentia > Muridae > Lophiomys > Lophiomys imhausi. Next base: position 6,158,258 of record CAJQZJ010009351.1, on the reverse strand, counting down.
CCCATGGAAAGAGGAATTGTCTCACACTGAAGGGGAATGGAGTCAGCACTGTAAGCCTGTCTAAGAGTTTCATGAGGTTTTTGTTTTGTTGTTCAATTGTGCATTCTTTTCTGGCATTTAGAGAAGACATTGGACTTGGCTTCGGTGGACCTGTGGAAGATGAGAGTTGCAGAACTGAAGCGGATCCTGCACAGCTGGGGGGGCAGAGTGCAGGGCCTGTGCAGAGAAAACTGACTACGTGGACCTCATCAAGGAACTGGCCCCCAAACATGTAGAGACGCACCCCCAAATGGAGCTCTGACCTCAGCCATCAGTGTCCAAGGACTGTAGTTAGAGCAAAAGAGCTGTCTAAGAAGTGGATGTGCTGACTCAGGCTCGCTAGGGATGCCCTGCTGGCTGTCAGTCTTGTACTGTAGAACTGTGCTGTTTACGCTTATGGTTAACCCAGGCTTCCTGCTGCTCACCCACATCTGCAGAGTGCAGAGACCTTAAAGTGCCTTCTCATCCTTCTTTGGAAGGTGCAGTTGTTCTCTTTACATTACTGTGAACAATAATGCCCGATAGAAAAAGTCAGGAGGGAAGATTTACTTTGGCTCAGGGTTTCAGTCCACAGGGCAGGGTAGCTAATGGCAGAGCAGCTCAGAGCATGGAGACAAGAGCTTATTACAGAGGCTTTTGCCATTGTGGTGGACTGAGAAGCAGAAAGTGATGATGAAATAATGGTAAGGCTGTAAACTTCAAATCATAGCCCTAGTGACCTACTTCTGCCAGCTAGACCATACCTCACAGCCTCCCCAAATTACCACTAGCTGGGGAACACATATTAAAAATGAACTGAAGGGGGACATTTCAAATCCACACCATAGCAGAAGGACAATGTGATTTATCATTACTGACTCAAGTGGGCTACTGAAAATTGATGGAATAAATGGATATTTGGACAGGGTTTTTAAAATAAATGCATCAGGCCAAAGATAATTGGATAAAAGAAACTGTAGCTTACCTAATGTGCAACTTCAACCCCAATAACCACCTACCATAATTCAAAGCACTTTTTTGGTATTGCTTTTTAAAAATAGATTTTTTTTTTTTTACTGAAAATTACTCTGGATATTTTTTTTCTCTTTAACACAGCAAGGAGGGATGCATCAGTTACTTTACATATTCTTGAGACAAAATACCTGACAAGAACAATCAAGGAAGCATTTAATTTGGCTCATGGTTTGAGATTACAATTCATCAGAGTAGCAGGAGTGTGAGGCCACTGGTCACAAATGTACACATTCTAGAAGCAGAGATGAAAGCTGGTGCTCAGCTGTCGGTCACCAGCACAGGGACGGTGCTGCCCACATGCAGGTAAGCCGAGTCTTCCTTCCACAGTTAAACCTTGTCTGGCAATGCCCTCACACGCATGGCCAGCGGTGTGTATCTCCTAGGTGATTCTAAACTCCACCAAGTTACCAATGGTGATTAACCATTGTACAATGCTACTGGAAGTTACTATTTCTCATATAAGGAATACAGATCAAGAATCCACCAAAAGTCTATGTTTGGGCTAATTATAAACCACTCTTGAATTGCCAAGCGACCCAAGCTCAGTCAGAGTCCTCCTCCTCCACGTGTCACGTGTCACGCAGGACGAAAGCACACTGAGCATGTGCAGGCAGCAGAGGTTCTTTCCTATGGCTTCTAATGCTAGTCTATCAGCGTTAAGCAGCAAGCAATATGTCAGCTCCATTTTCTGGCCATAGAAGTTTAAGACACACATGGTAGAAGTGGTTGCCTTGTGTCGTAGGTCAGTGTGTGGCTACTCAAGAAAGTATTCCCTTGAAACTGCCCAGGGTGATGGGAATGTCTCTGTGAAGGTGGCTAGTGAGAGATATTATTGTCATATTGATATAGAAGTACAATTACGATGTGGGTGTTCTATCAAATAAACAGCTGAACAGCTGTAGAATTTATTTGAAAATTACCCAAAATTAATTGAACAAAAACAACTGTTCATTTAAATAATCAAATGTACTCACTAGCAATCTGTAGGGTAGAGAAGAACTTATTCAGACAATAAATGTACATTGACAGAATAAACTTCTTCTTTTTTTTGTTTTTTTGAGGCAGGGTTTCTCTGTGTAATAGCCCTGGCTGTCCTGGACTTGCCTTGTAGACTAGACTGGCCTCGAACTTGAACACACAGAGATCCACCTGCCTCCCTGCCTCCCAAGTGTTGGTCTTAAAGGCATGTGCCACTGCGTCCACCCCATGCTTCATTTTTAAATGATGGAAGAGAATGCATTTTCAGCTGAGCAACGGGGTGTGAATAAACTTGCTAGAGAATTAGTGGTTCTCAAGGAGATATGTGGGTTGTGTAACTGAAAAGTGAGAATAAAAGTCTTAGTGTAATGAAAGGCCCAATGTTGGTAATTGTTTATGGAGTCCAGAAGCTTCCTTTCCATGTGTAAATAGCTTTCTTCATTTTGAATTGTGTGTGAGAAATAACAGCTGGACTGGAGAGATAGCTCAGTGGTTAATAGTATTGGCTGCTCTTCTAGATGACCCCGGTTCAATCCCTAGCACCCACAAGGCACCTCACAATCTGTATCAGCAGTTCCAGCACCTTCTGACCTCCACGGGAGCCAGGTACACAAGTGGTAGACAGTCGTGCAGGTAGCCAACACCTATACACATAAAATAAAAACAAAAACACCAAAGTTAAAAAAAATTATAAAACATTATATCTGTGTCTTAGGTTTCTATTGCTATGAAGAGACACCATGACCACACTTATAAGGGAAAGCATTTAATTGGGGCTCGATTACAGATTCAGAGGTTTAATCCATTATCATCATGGTGGGGAGCTTGCAGGCAGACATGATGCTGGAGAAGGAGCTGAAAGTTCTACATCCAGATCTGCAGGCAGCAGGAAGGGGAGACACTGGGCTTGGTGTGAGCTTTTAAAGCCTCAAAGCCTACCCACAGTGGCACATTTCCTCCAGCAAGGCCACACCTATCACAATAAGGCCACAATTCCTGATCCTTCTAAAACAGTGTCACTCCCTAGTGACTAAGCATTCAAGTATATGAGCCTAGGGGGACATTCTTATTCAAACCACTACAATCTGTTTCTATTTTGCACTTTGAACTTAACATGAAACTTGTCATTTGGAAATAATCCTAGCTCTCTGATTTCAAAATTAGGTCATATTTCTGTGTCAAATTTTTTTTCAGGAATCTAGGTAATAGGAACACTACTTGGTAGGTCACACAAATCACTGATGTCTCCTCCTCTTCCTTCTTTTTTTAGTGCTGGCCAGAGTTGCTTTTTTTTTTTTTAGGTTTTTTGTGACAGGGTTTCTCTGTGTAACAGCCTTGGCTGTCCTGGAATTCATTCTGTAGACCAGGCTGGCCTTGAACTCACAGAGATCCACCTGCCTCTGCCTCCCAAGTGCTGGGGTTAAAGGCGTGCGCCACCACGCCTAGTTGGTTTTTCTAAAAGAGAGTCTACACAAATGCTTTCCAAACCTTCTGAAGTTCCTTCTATAAAGTAATAGGAAAGTTTAATACACTGAATATTCTTACCGTGTGAGTCTGGGGCAGGACCTCTATCTTCAGTGTGTGTGTGTGTGTGTGTGTGTGTGTGTGTGTGTGTGTGTGTGTGCGCGCGCGCGCGCGCAGTGGCTGGAGGAGGGTCTCAAGTGTCTTAATCTGTGCTCTCTCCCTTGTCCCTGGGGCAGAGTCTCTTACTGAGCCTGGAACTACTGCATTGTAGCTAGGCTGGCAGGCCGACAAGCCCCTGGGGTCTGCCTACCTCTGCTCTCCCAAATCATAGGCTTGCGTAGACATGCTTGGCTTTGGAGATCTGAACTACTCAGGCCCTCAAGCTTGAGTGTCTAGATTTACTGATGGAACTGCTTCCCCCTAGTCCTCAATAAGGTAGGTTTTGAATAGACTTTAAATATTATCAATAACCTCAGAAATGCATAAAGTTTATTCTTTTGTGTAAAAGAAGTCCAGGAGAAGGAAATTCAGAGTAAATTTGGTGGCCACAATGATCCTACAGACTCAGCTCAAAACTTCTTTTTTTTTAAACCTCATACCCTAGTGACAGTTTCATTGCTAACCCTGCGTCTAAGCTGACTGCTAGGCTTCCCCACTACAGAAGTGGATCTGCCTCTAAGCTAAGCCCAGCCCCGCCTCCCATCTCATGTGCTGCTTCTACACCAATGGCCAGAATTGAATCATTTCACTCAGCTGCAAAGGATCCGAGGGACTAAAAGCTCTTGGCTCAGATTCTGGCCATCCAAATCAAATCATATTTTTTACTGAGAAGAAAGGGAGAAATAGTTTGTGACCCCCAACCATCTCTGAGGAGCAGCATGAATTCTTCCACGTCGTGCCTCTCAGGCGATAATTCCTGGTTATTTACTCTAAATAACCCTTCTCCTGGCTATTTCAATCATTCATACATGTAAGTGGGAATATTTTCCTTCCTTTTTTTAAAAAAATTTTTGACTTGAGAAGTATTCTTTTTTCCCTTTTATTTTCATTTCAATGTGCCACTTCTCTCATTGTGCATGTCTTTGTGTATGCATTTTCTATATGTTTTATGAAAAATCTATAAGCATAGAAGATGTAGAAGTCACACAATCTGAGAAAAAGTGATATAACTCTGAACTTAAAATGAGTGAGGGCCAGGGAGTTGGCTTAGTGGGCAAAACACTTGTCCTACAAGTGTGAGTCTCTGAATTTGGATCCCCAGAGCCCACATAAAGCTGGACATGGCAGTGTGCATAGTGTAATCCCAGCTCTTTTATGATGAGAGCTGATAACAGATTTCTGGGAGGCTCCTCTATATTTCTGGCAACATAAAGGTTAGTAGAAAAGGGAATGTAGATATGCTGTGGTTTTTGTTTTTGTTTTTTTGATGTAATCTAGGGTTATCTGAGGAGAGGGAACCTCAATTGAGAAAGATTGGCCTATAGGCGAGACTGTAGGGCATTGTCTTGATTAATGATTGGAGAGGGTCCAGCCCAATATAGCTGGCAGCACCCTTGGGCAGGTGGCCCTGGAGTGTATAAGAAGGCAGGCTGAGCAAGCCAGAAGAACCAGGCCAATAAGTGGCACTCCTCCATGTCTCTGCTTCAGTTCCTGCCTTGAGTTCCTGCCTTGACTTCCCTCAATGATAACTATTAACTGTAAGCCAAAATAAACCCTTTTCTCTCCACATTGCTTCTGGTCAGCATTTTATCACAGCAACAGAAACCTAATTAAGGCAGTAGATATTGTTAAAAGGTGTTTGCTATTCTTTTCACATATATCATACACTTTAAACATACACACATGGAGAATTGTCATTGGATAGGACTGTTTGGGCCTGAACTTAGCACTCTTTCTATTGGATTGTGGGACTGATATAGTATGGTAGATGGGGCTGGGGAGATGGGTCACTGGTTAAAGTGCTTACAGTGTAAAGGTTGGAGTTCAGATCCCCAGAATCCATGTAAATGTGGGGTGTGAGTGTGGGCCATCCTGGAAGTCCGTCTTCAGAAGGTTGATATAGAGGTCTCTAGAGCAAGCTGGGTATCCAGAGTAGACTCTGCCTTGGTTAATAAGACAGAAGAAAGATTGGAGATGATTCTTCCCACCAACGTGGATCTCCACATGCATACTGATACACATGCACATGTGTCCATGCATATGCAAATGAGTATATATACACATGTGCACTGCACATATAAAAATGAAAAAAAAAAACAAACATGGTAGTTGACAATGGCAGACAGTTAATTGCAAGTGAAAGGTATCTACTTAAGGCATGTGCTCTAAATGTGGGTTAAAAAAAATCTTCTACTATATATTAGAAGCACCTGGAGATAATTTAGTAACCCCCAAGGCCAGGCTGCACCCTAGAGAAGTTCCTTTTAACCTTTGGATGAAGAGAGAGAGTTGTGTCAATATTTGGTAAAGCCTCCTAGGTGGTTTCAGTGTGAAGCTAAGCTTAGGGAATTGCTGGCCTAGGTACTCTGCCTATAATGGTGGCAGCTGCCTCCTGGGGAGGAAGAGACCTGGTGTGTGAAGCTCATCTGGGCGGCTTGGCTCTCCCAAAGTTTGGCAGTTGACCTTGAAAGCTAAAAAATATGGGATACTGTGTGGTTCATATTCTATGGACCAATACTCACTCTTTAATATACTTGGTTTAGTTGTCCACACTGAGTGTACCTTAAGCAACTTAAGGAAGGATTTATTCTGGCTGTGGGTTAAGGGTATCATCCATCACCATGGGGAAGGCGTGGTGGAAGGACTGTGAGACAACTGATCACATTGCATCCGATGTCTGGAGGCAGAGAGAGATGGAAGCTGGTGCTCACCTCCCTTGTTCCTTCTTCCATACTGGTCCATAGGATGGTGCCACTCACATTCAAGGTGGGTCTTCTGTGTTCTGTTAAACCCTTCTGGAAACTCCCTCCATTATTGACACACCCAGAGGTGTCTTACTGTGGTGGGTCTAAGCCAAGGTGGCAGTGATAAATAACCATCACTCTGGGTTGGCCCTGGCTGAGACCCAAGATGAGAAATCACATAGAAGCAACACACAGCCTCACAGCCTATTACCAAAATCTCTACAGAAACAGGTTCTAGGAGCTCAAAAATATTTTTTAAATTTATAAATAATATGTTTCACGTAGTGATAGTGTATATATATGTGTGTGTCTTTACTCTTAGAGATGGAACACAGAGGCTCACCGTGCTAGGTAAACGTTATAACCCTGGCACATATATTGCTACTGGTAATTTTCCCACCCTTGGGGCTTGAAGGAACACCTTGTAACACCTTCCACAAATCCAGGCCAGACTGTCACTAGAAGAATTCAGTTCAGGTCAGGCTTTGCTGTCAAATGAAATCCAAGAGGGAACTTTTGATTATGTGAACTTTTTGGAATAGGGGACTTGAATAATTGATTGTGAGTTCACAGATGGCATTTTTTTTTTCTGGTAACTCTGCCCTGGGTGAGTCTCAATCATTAAATAGTACATTGGGCACTCTTCTCTAAAAATTCCCACTTCCTACTTCCCATGGGCTTCTAGAAGTTGAAAAGTACTTGGGGACACCAGAAAAGCAGGGATTAGGGTCCTGGCTTGTTTCTTTGGCTATGTATTTTCATAATGTAAGGCTGTAAAAATTAATGAATACATGGCCGCCTCCTCTCTGGTGAGACCCTGACCTCACTCCTTCTGGAAACCTTCTACAGAACTCAGTCCTTGAAAACATCAAAGCTTGCATAGCTGGCAGGTTTATTCAGACTCCCCTCTGGTTCCCTCCTCTACACTCCCCACTTGGTCACCACCTAACTTAACATACTCTTTGTTCCTTTATCACCACCTGTGGCTGTTGCCTTGCCTCTACTCCTTGGTGCCCCCACCTTTTTGTAGCCGCTTGTGTATTTAAAGGGCCAGAGGACTGTTTTATGGGGTTCATTCCTCTACGGGGGAATCGAACCCTGGTGCGTCAGTTTAATAAACCTCATGTTTATTACAGCGAATCGGGGGGGGGGCATTGGTGGTCTGTGGCATCAGGATTCGGTGAGCCCCTCTCGGGTTCAACAATAGCACTCTGAGAAGTTTAAGCCTCAGACAGCTACAGAGGAAATACAATCACTTTTTCTCCCTCAACAGCTATACTTGCTATGGTTTTCTGTTCAGGTCAAATTTAGGTCCTGAGAGTCAAGAAGCCCAAGGAAGCTGTCACTTCCCCTTCTTGCAGTCCCCACCCTCAGAGTATGGCTCTCCTTACAAACCAGTCTCTCTGGTCAGCCTTTGGTACCAACTGTCAGACATTCTTTCAGGCTACACTGTGTACAACCAGCTGCAGAAGACGTTGCTCACTGGGCTCCTGCTCTTTTTCCTTTTGAATTTTTAAAAAGCCATTTTGGAAAGAACAGATCAAATGTTGGCTTCTTTGTCACAGGCCAGCTCTAAATACATTGCAAAGGATCTTGGGCTGTGCATTTTCCCTTAGGAAATAAACTTGTCTCCCTGCTGGATATTATCTCAGAATGTGTGAATGAATTTGGGAAATTTTTTTTTTGGTTTTTCGAGACAGGGTTTCTCTGTGTATCCTTGGGTGTCCTGGACTCACTTTGTAGACCAGGCTGGCCTCGAACTCACAAAGATCCACCTGCCTCTGCCTCCCAAGTGCTGGGATTAAAGGCGTGCGCCACCACCGCCCGGCTGAATTTGGGAAATTTAAGTGACCCCTTCACTTATAAAAGTCTTCCCCAGATTGCAAATTTTTTAAATTTACATATCTCCAGTCTTTGTGTGTGTGTATGTTTAAAATGTATGATGTATGTGCATATGTATGTTTGGATTGTGCACCCATGTGCACGTGGAAGCCAGAAGAAGATCTCAGGTGGCCTGCTCTATCACGCTTCAACATATTCCCTTGAGACAGAGTCTCATTGAACCTGGAGATAGGCTGGCAGCCAGCAAGGCCCAAACATCCTCCCATTTTCTCCCTCAGCACTGTATTTACAGGCCCACACAGCCATGTTTGGCTTTTATGTGGTTACCAGAGATTTGAATTCAGGTCCTCATGCTCACTCAGCAAGAGCTCTTTCCCAACCCTGGAGCCACCTCCCCAGTCCTGAAGCAATCTCTCTGGCTTGGAGCCTTGGAGCCATGTCCCCAGCCCCTCTAGTCTTCTCTGATGTTAACAAGAAGTTCTTTGCTTGTTTCAGAAAGAAACCCAGGGTTTTCTCCTTGACAGGTTATCTCTGTGCCCCATCCCCCACTCCCAGAAAGTTCATGGTGCCACTGAACCTTGACATTCCCAGAGAGCACTGCAAGCCTGGCTCACACTCAGGCAGCTGGTTTTCTGATTGTTAGTGATTCCTAGATTTTTCATTCTGTGGGGGAAACCTTACAATGATCACAGCTGCCTGAATATCCAAAGATGTAAATGAAAATAGGAAGTTGAAAAGAAAGGTGAATTAGAATTTAAATTCTAGGTTTTCATATGGCTGCTTATACCCGCTGAGGAGAAAAGTTAAACAGCTCTTCTGGTCCTTGGCATTGTTTCTTAAGAACGTATTTAGTAATTAAGTAAAATATGGGGTTGTTATGAAGATTAAATGAAAGATATAAGCAAAATACATAAAGTATATAACTTCAAGCAGATATCTCAGTAACTATTATTTGAATTGGAATGGTACTCTCTTCTCTTCTCTGTCTGTCTCTCCCTTCCTCTCTCCCTCCCTCCCACCCTTCCTCCCTTCTTTTCTTCCTTGTGGTTTTACTATGTAGTTCAGGCTGGGCTTGGACTTAATGATCTTCCAGTCTCACACCCCCAAGTACTGAGATTACAAGTATCCCCCACCACACCTGACTCTGCATGGTAGTTTTCTTTAGAAGAGTTTGCTTATCCTTAGGGAGTACCATACTAAAGTGTGGTGGTTCTGGCTCATCTATTTTATGGAGGAGGGAGGTGGGCAGAGAGACGTTCAGAGATTTGCCAACAGACGTCCAACAGTGACTTCAACACAGCTGGTGGCTGAACTGGACATAACCTTCAGACTGAGAAATCCAAGTTAGACAGTTTGATAGCTGAGAAATTAACTTTTAAAAGTGATCCTTGGGAAGCAAGTTATACTGGTATCTTGCACCAATATGGCCTAATGGGGCTGGAATTCAATAAATAGCCCGTGCAATGTGTTCTGGATTGCACCTAAGAACTGTGATGGAGTATCCTTTTTCTGTGGGGTGGGGAAGGGGTGACCCAATGTTCCAGGAACATTTTTTAGTTCTGTTCCTCACACCTATGTGACACTATTGCATCAGATTAGCTGAAGGATAATTTAGGGAAACTGTAGGCTCAACAACGCAGAGAATGATGAAATATGTTTATGGATCTCTTCATTACAGTCACACAAACCAGTTCTCTGGCAGCACCTGAGAAATCGGCTCATTGTCACATGTCTCCATTAACACTCTTGAAAATCAACCATCTAAAAATCAGGTATTTTGTGGACTTTATTGGAACTAATAAGTTTTTCAGTAGTTTTCCCATCTCTGTTACCGAACCTTTTAATTATTATTTATTTATTTATTAATAATATTCACCCATAACAAATACTGTAGGGAGTTAGAATAATTAAATTAGACTTAGAAAATATATAGGGGTTTCTGATACAGTCTCTTAATTTGGGGCATGAAGATCAACTTGGCTGTGAGCCATTTAGCTTATCAGCTTGTAGAAAAACAAGGATGAAGTCAGGTGAAAACAGGAAACAAACAGGAGACTTAATGGACTGAAAAAACAAGGTTGAAGCCAGGAAAAACAGGAAAGACTTAATGGACTGAAAAACAAGGTTGAAGTCAGGAAAACAGGAAAGACTTAATGGACTTAAAGAAACAAAGTATCTGGCCTGACATTGTTTTCAGCTGCTAAGTGGGTGGAGCCCAAATGAAGCTGAAACAGAGTTCCTCCTATTTAAGGACAGTGCATGGAGCCCCATAAAGAAGATCCCTGGATGCTAGAGAGCTCCCAGAGTCCTGCTGAAAAAAGTGCTGGCCATCATTTGATGGCCAGATCTCCCTGAGGCAGAAAGAAGCTGGTGAGCAAAGAAAGCCTGAGCAAGACACCAAAAGGCCAAGGACTAAACCCTGTGGCTCAGCTTTCGCCTAGAGGGGTTTGATCTGTCCTAACAGTGGCCTAAAGGAAACTGTGCCTGGCTTTAAGGACTCTGAGGTAGAGTGGCAGAGTTGCTGATGCAAAGGGGCTGAGGTCTCCCAGAGAGAAGAAAGCATCAAGCCTTATTTAAGGTGAGACTAAAATAACCAACAATTGTTGGTATTTATTATAGGTGAATATTGTTAGTAAATAAACAATAATAATTAAAAACTTTGGTTACAAAATACCAACAATTTCTTAACTATTAACCCTACAATTCCTATAATCCCTTTAACCTATCCACTAAACCTATTAATAACTATTTTCCTAACCTTTTTGAAGGATACAGTCTCTGGGGCAGGTCCTCAGTTGTCAGGAACACAGTCTCTGTTGTAGATTCTTTAATGCTTTTAGCAGTCCTTTTTCTGGATCTCAGATGTAGATTTGTCAGGGTAAAATAAGTTGGCTATCACAGTCTCACCTTGAATAAGGCTTGATGCTTTCTTCTCTCTGGGAGACCCCAGCCCCTTCTCATCAGCAACTCTGCCACTCTACCTCAGAGTCCTTAAAGCCATGCACAGTTTCCTTTAGGCCACTGTTAGGACAGATCAAACCCCTCTAGGCAAAAGCTGAGCCACAGGGTTTAGTCCTTGGCCTTTTGGTGTCTTGCTCAGGCTTTCTTTGCTCACCAGCTTCTTTCTGCCTCAAGGAGATCTGACCATCAAATGATGGCCAGCACTTTTTTCAGCAGGACTCTGGGAGCTCTCTAGCATCCAGGGCTCTTCTTTATGGGGCTCCATGCACTGTCCTTAAATAGGAGGAACTCTGTTTCGGCTTCATTTGGGCTCTGCCCACTTAGCAGCTGAAAACAATGCTAGGCCAGATACTTTGTTTCTTAAGTCCATTAAGTCTTTCCTGTTTTTCCTGGCTTTAACCTTGTTTTTCAGTCCATTAAGTCTTTCCTGTTTTTCCTGACTTCAACCTTGTTTTTCCACAAGCTGATAAACTAATCGCTCACAGCCAAGTTGATCTTCATGCCCCGAATTAAGAAACTGTATCAGAAACCCCTATATATTTTCTAAATCTAATTTAATTTACCTAAATCCCTACACATCTCTCTTCCTTTTTTCTTTCTTAAAATATTTATATGTACTTTTAGTTATGTGTATATGTGTGTGGATATGTTCATGTGGGTGCACTGCCCTTGAAGGCCAGAAGAGGACATCGGGTCCCCTGGAGCTGGAGCTACAGGTGGCTGTGAGCTATTTATCATGGATTCTGGGAACTGAACTCTGACCTTCTCCCAGACCAGCAAGTGCTCCTCACCACTGAGCCACTTCCTATCCCTCTCTCTTCTTTTTTCTATGAGGCAGCAAATGTAATAAATAAGAAGGCAGGTGTGATAACATATACTTCCAGCTTCCCCAACTGGAAGTTGAGGCAGGAGGATCATGAATTGAAGGTTAGCCAGAACTGCACAACATGGCTCTGTTTAAAAAAAAAAAGTGAGTCATCTACTAGACCATGGACCGCTTATAGGAGCTCACTATACCACTGGAAAAAATTGACTCTCTCTTTTCCAGAAACCATCAACTGCTAGTACCTACTGAGCTAGGGTGGGTACTTGTGAGCCCCTTCCATATCCATGTATCCATCCTGTGATACTGGCTGGCTTGATCCCTTGTGGTTGGCCATTGACTCTTTATGTAATATAACCATTCCAGTGATTCATGTAGGTAGGCTTCTGAGAACTTTCAAATAACATTATTTTGATTGGAATGCTCATTGAACTGAGTTTTTTACTTTTAGAAACAACTCAGTTTCTAAACAACCCTGTTGGATAACTTTCCCCTAGCGTGGCTGCCTGGTCCTGCTACAGTGGAAGAGGATATGCTTAGTCCTGATGTGACATGAAGTGCCAGGGCGGGCTGGTAGCAGTGGGGGCAAGGGGAAGACGCCATCATAAAAGAGTCAAGATCATTGGAAGTTAGATCTTTATAAATGTCACAGCCACAACCCTGGTTCTGAGAAGAAGGGGAGGAGGGAATAGGGGAAGAGAGTAGGAGGGTGGGACTGGGAGGAGAGGAGGGAGGGTGCTTCCATTGGGATGTAAAGTGAATAAATAAATAAATTAAAGGAAAAAAAAGTCAATAGTTTCAACTTGAATAGTTCCCATCCAAATAGTTGTTTACATTAGGAAATATAAGAATTGGCTTTCTTTTCCTTTTTTTTTTTCATAGTAGTGCCAATTATTTCTACATAACCTATACTTTATTGATGACCAAAATTTTGTGTTTTTGGAGGGAAGAAAAATGTTCAATATGGTGTTTGGAGCTAACAGGGATTATATGTGGTATGATTTAGTTAAAAAGTAAACCTTTTAACATCTTAGTTTAAGTCTAAGTCTTTGTGAGTAACTTCATTGACTAAATAAACCAGTTTGGCTGGTCATTGCAGTTAACTTACGAGGAGTATGTTCCTCCACTTGTAAGGATAATGATGGCTAGATAATTTTACTTTTAAAAATATTTTTTATCAATTCTTTGAAAGATAATTTGATAATATTCACCCCAAACTCTTCCTGCAGCCAGCCTCACCTTCCTATACACCCAACTTTGAGTTGTTTTCTTTTTCTCACAACACAGTTTGTGTTGTCCAACTTCTATAGGGAGTAAGGGATAATTTGATTTTTTTTTTTTTTTTTTGGTTTTTCGAGACAGGGTTTCTCTGAATATCTCTGGCTGTCCTGGACTCACTTTGTAGACCAAGCTGGCCTCGAACTCACAAAGATCCGCCTGCCTCTGCCTCCCAAGTGCTGGGATTAAAGGCGTGCGCCACCACCGCCCGGCTTTAATTTGATATTTTTAATGTGACTATTATGCATGCCTTAAGTGGAACCAGGGTTGTGGCTGTGACATTTATAAACATCTAACTTCCAATGATCTTGACTCTTTGATGATGGCGTCCCTTTCCTGGAAATGGAAGGTCCAGAAATAACCCAAGGGCACATCTTCATTTAGAAGCCCCATAAAAACATACAAACATATTTTCTGTTTGTGTCTGTAAATTGTACCTTGTATTTCTGGTGATTCTCAGGTGAAGTCAGTTTTGCAAGAGAGGTGTCCAGGCTTTGGATGCTTGCCTCAGTACTGGTCCTACTATGATTCAGGTCTATTTTGGCTCTGGGCAGGATGATAGAGCTCCTTTCAACAGCAACTCAGCCCCACCTTGTTTGGAATGTTTAAATTCTTTGATGGATGACCTCTTCAGGTCCTAGAAGAATTGGAGAATGATGTGAAACAATGCCATGTCTGAAGAAACTTTGCTATTCCCAATAACTCAACCATGTTGTAGAGCATACTTAAACATCCTGTCTTGTGGAGATGCCAGAGGACAACAGTTCTTTAGCTACAGGTGACACTATGAATCTGGTTGAATAATTCTGCACATGGCTGTCTTCTCTAAACACATACAAACAGCCCCAGGTTTATACAGTGGGGAGGTAAGTGCCAATGCTCATTCCTTGGTTGGTTAACAAAGATTTCCAGAGTCTTGATGGGGCTGGAGAGATGGCTAAGCAGTTAAGAACACATACTGATTGCTCTTACTGAGTGCCCAAGGCCAGTCCTCAGTGACCATATCAGAGAGCTTATGATGGGTCTAGCATCTCAAACCAGGGGATCCTGTACCTCTAGCCTCCACAGACACTTTCACGAATCCCCATAATTAAAAAACAAAACCAGAACTTTGAAACAATAGTCTTGAACTTGAGAAAATTTCTAGAAAGAAATAAGGTGAAAGCACACATTGAAATGTGCCAATTTCGGTGCTAGGGAGTGGACACATGGGGGCTCATGGGCTCTGTTGAAAGGTCTTTATGGTCTAGTCCATTGGGATAAGGCTTACCTTGGACTTCTCATTACTTTTGAATACCTCAGTTACTAAAGTGTGAAGAACTTTTCTTCTCTGACATGCAGTGGTTTTGAGTCTGTTATATAATATAGCAGTACAAATTTTAAAAGATAAGTGTTCTAGAGACTATTAAGTAGCAGGGAGGGGAGATGGCTTTGCATAAAGACACATCCTGTACAGCTACTGGACAGCCACAAAATCAGGAAGTTAGTATCTTCCAGTACACTATCTTCTTAGCCACATATCCCCACTCAAATTTCACTAATGATTTCAATCATGATGGACCCCCCAAATGGTTCTTGTGTTAAGAGAGTGGTCCTCATGGTGGTGCTGCTTGGAGGTAGTAAAACCTTTAGTGGGAGGGGCCTAGTGGAGAGGTCCTTAGGTCATTAAGGGTTGTTTCCCTGAGGGGGATTTGGGAATTATAGACAACCCACTCACTTCCTGGCTGTGGGGTGAGCAGTTTTCTTCACTGTGACATTTCCCCTTGCCCCAACACACACCATTGTCATCCTGTATCAACATCAGAGGCCTAAAGCATCTAACCCAACTGATGGTGAAATTGAAGCTCCAGAGTAGACAATGGACCAAATAAAACTTTGCTCTATGTAGGTTAATTATTTCAGTCGTTTTTTTTACAGGAGTGCAAAGCTGACTCATGCTGTTGGCCTTTATAGGATCAAGGTCTAGTTTAGGGCCACACATTGTGGTTAGTTAAAAAGCCTCTTTAGTCATCTTCAATTTGGAACAGGAACTTAGTCTTTGCTATCTTTCATGGCTTTGGTGTTCTTGAAGTTCAGCCTCGTTAGCCAGAAGAATACGTCTCAGTTCAGGGTTGCCTGATGTTTTGCCATGAGTTCATGTGTGTTCCATGTATGTTATAGGAATGTCACAGAAATGATAATGTGTTTGTCTCAGTGCACAGTATCAAAGGTGCATGATACTGATTTAATCCATTTCTGGTCATGTAAACTTTTCTCATGTAGTTAAGATGGTGGCTGCCCAATTTCTTCACAGAGAGGGGCTCATTAAATTCTCTGTGAAGGCATTTTAATAAGCATCTAATAAGCATTGGTGATGTTTACAGCATCCACAGGGATGTTATCAGTGTTTTATGTGGGAGCCTGGGAGACTGTGTAGCGATCTATGTCTCAGTGAACCATCACCCATTAATCTGTGTCTACCTAAGTCAATTACTAATATTATTGATGAATAATTATATAATGCAACACATTCCTTCTAAAATCATCACTTAGTATTCTACTACAAGGTGTAGTTTTTAATTTAAACTAGTGTTGGCTGGTGGGTTCTTATTTTCTCAAATGAACCATAATCTGTTTTGAACATTATTTCCTTTAATTCTCAAGCTGGCTCAGATTTAGTCAGCAAGAGCCTCTTGAAATTAGCTTTGGTGCCTCTTGATGGACCCCACCAGAAAAAGAAACTAGGAAAAAGTCCTAGTTTCCTCTTCCAGAGATTCTAGATTTATTTTGTTTTGTTTCTTGCCTTGGCCACTAGAATAAGCTATTTTGACACAAAGTTACAGTATATACTTTCTTTTTTTAGAAAGAGTTTCATGTAGCGCAGAGTAACATCAGATTCACTACACAGTCAAGGATAGTCTTGAACTCCTTGATCCTCCAGTCTTCATCTCCCGAGTGCTGGGATTACAGAAATCCGCCCTTGGGCCTGGGCTTATGTGGTACTGGAGGTTGAACTCAAGGCTTCTTGCATGACAGGCAACTGATCTGCATCTTCAGCTATGTTTAGTAATGTTTAACTAAAAATGGTATTGAGGAACTGAGATTTAGGCATTAACAGTACACTGTCCAGGGTGTCATTGATCCCAGCCTCTCTCAGAGGGTAGAGTTACCCATCCATGTATACAGACATACTTTATCAGTTTCTATATCTTAATCTTCTGACGTTACAGCATTCATGCTAATGTCCCTAATCCATAAGCTATTAAAGAATAATGTGCTTTTCTTCACCAGCAGAGAAAACTAGCCCCCATTATCAGTGCTGTTGAAGAATTCTTTTGCACTTTGTCAATCTTACACTCAATGAAGCTTCTTTCTCAATGCCAGTGTCTCTAACACACATTAGCCAGCAGAGACCAGGCTCAAAGAGATTCACCCCAGCTCTGTGGGTGTCAAGCTGAGAGCTCCGAATCCATACCATCTTCTATGAATCCCGACTATTTCATTGAGGTAGTTTTCACTCACAGTTAAGTGTGAGGATTCTACAATCACAAAGTCTGGCTTATATCACAGCCCCGTCACTTGCTGGCTGTGTAGCCATAAGCAAGTTATTTAATGTCTTCCGGTATCTAAAATTTCTCTGTTCAAAGAAAGGCCACTAACAGGGACAAAGCAGGTTATCTGCCCCTTTTTTCCTGATTTGACCATGGATCTTAGTCTCATAAGAAAGGATTCTGCCTTCTCCAGTCAAATAGTCATTGATTGAACCTCTCAGCTGGAGATTGTGACAGAACTTTAGGGCAGACATCTCAGCCAGGTGAGAGGGAAGCATCCATAAAGAGAAGTAGAACCCACCACATGTGAAATCTGGGGTAATGTGAATCTGGGACCCCACTCTTTACTTTCGCCCTGATGGTGGTGTTGGTTTGCCTATTGCTGAGAACTAAGTGAGGACCGAATGAGCTAATGTTCCCTAGTGCATGGAGCAGGAGATAATGAACATCTTCCACCCTGCTTTCACATGCCTCTTCAAATGCAGTACTTATTCACTGAAGAAAGTGTATAAAACCCAGTTAAGCAAAACTAACACCCATTACTGGCAGCCCCATTAGGCAAGAGTAACTGCTGTTTGCATTTTGAAGTAGCTCTTTCCAGACTGATTTCTTTGCACATCAAGTGTAAACATTGTGTGATGGAGTTCCTACTCTTTTATCTCCCTTCTGTGCAAAGAGAGAAGCAAATTCCTTGTGTGGCCTCTTCACTACTCCTCCTGAGCCTTTGGTTTTCTGGACTCAGAACTACAGTATCCCCTTCAAAGCTGCTGATGACAGCAGAGCTTGTGTGGACCCTGTATGGTGTATACACACACACCCTCCTAGTGGGTGCTTCTGTCTATGGCGCCTTCTTCCCATCGGAACTGACTTCCAGGTGGAGAAGGACAGAGCTTGTTTCCTCACTGTGTGGAGTTTCCTGTGGGAAGCTGGCTGGAGTTCAGATCCAGAGGAAATGACAGGAGAAACTTTTTCTATTCAAGGGCCCCATTCATTGAAGTTTCTTGGTCAAACATGGCTCTTAAGTAGTCTGAGTGGAGGTGTGGTGCATGTGTGTGTGTGTGTGCTCGTGTGCTCTAGGTAGGAGATCTCTGTACTAGGAGCTGTAGACACACCAAGTCACAGGCTTCCCAGGTCTCCTAGCTTTCCTTTGGTCAGTTGGTGAGTAGGGAGAAAAATACATAAAGTAGATGCCTTGTGTCAGAAATTTCACTGCACCATCAATAAAAAAATGCTAGTCGAAGGTCGAGTTTACTTAGAGTCTCCTAGAAGAGTTACTGTAAATATTTATGAATGTTCCCATCACGTGTGTCTGTCAAAACTCACTGGATCAGCCAGGCATGATGACATATATGATAATGGTAGTAGCACTTGGGGGGCAGGGGCCAGGAGAGTCATGACTTTGAGATCAGTTTGGGCTATATAGTAAGACACAATCTCAAAAAAAGGCCTTTAAAAAAATCACTTCACCAGGAGCAGGACTCTCTTCTGGCTCTGTCTAAATTTTCATTCATTCAGAAATCATATTAGTGTGTGGTACATATGCTGCCCACATTTTGTTGTTTGCTATTTGCTAATGCTTCAAAATTTCACCTTGAAATATTTGAGAACCCTATCCATAAAGTTTAATTCATCAAGATGAAAGTGTCCAATCAGCCCCAACTCCCAGGAAGCATCATGGAGAAAGGGGCAGAATACAAGGACCGGAGTGAGGCAGGGCATGGTATGGACTGTCAACATCCAGGACTAATGTGACTGCTACATGCTTCCAAAAAGTGTACAACAAAAACACTTGGGATTTTTCTGTGAATATGTTGCTGTATATCAGTTGGTATCAACTCAGTGCTAACAATTGGAAGGCGGCAAGGACAAGAGGACCACACCAGAGAGATGGTGGAAGTGACCCAGGAAATAATACCGAGCATTACCTCAGCAACTTTGTGAAGCATGTTGATCTCATCATTTAGCTAGCATTTGAAGATGAGTAACTAGTATTTTTATACAGGGCCAACCCATCCATCCCATGTCCTTACTTCCATTCTCACTATGACTAGCAATATTAAAGTCATTTGCAAACCCCTCCCCACCCAGGCTTTGACCCTGTACTCCCCTACCAAATTATTGTAGAATCTACCTTTGCTGTATACTTCCCTGGCACCTGAGAAGCTGACCATGGCTGGGGAAAATCTCATAACCTCGAGGACTGTGGCTGTCCTTAGCAACTCTGTGGCTGTCAACCCAGGGAGCCATCAGTGAGTCTGGTAGTCGTCCTTCCTTGTTTTTTTGGGTTAATCAACTCTTCTGTGCTCAGAGAAGACCACACCCACTCTCAGCTCTTTCCTGGAAGCTCAGTAGCTTCTGATTGGTTCTCTTCATTGCTGGGGGTTAGCTGGTGACCTTGAAGTCATCACAAGAGAACACCTTTGGCTTCCCCCAAGCCTGCCAATGTTGAGTAAGTGTGTACTGCTTCCCTCTCGTTGCAAAGGATGATCGGGCTGTGTTCCCTGCTTTTTATCTTCTCTAAAACCTGTCTCAAAGCTTTCCACTCCTACGAGCTGGGTTTTCTTGATTCCTTTGAATTCTTCTCATGAACATTTGAATACTCTATATTTCTCTTTACCAATAAATAAAAAGAAATTAAATCCAAGGTAGACTCCTCAGTTCACCAACTATGGCCCCATGTCTCTACTTCACAGCAAAATATCCTGAATTCTATCCGTACTTCCAGCTTCCTACACTTTGAGGTAATGCTACCCTATCTAAATATGTGTGCCTGTATATGATACAGAATATATGTGCTAACTGAAGAGATATTTTAAGGTGTCAACAAGAAGCTGTCTACTCCATACTTTTTTTTGTGGCAAGTTTCATATTAATTCCTACTTGTTGCCTGACAATTCTTACTTGACACAGATGGAAACTTTTTTTTCTTTTTTGAAAACTATCATGGTACTTATAGATATTCGGGAGTGTTCTACCTGTTGAAGTGTGAGATTTGGTGACCCCTATCTAAATGACTAGCTAGAGAGCATGTGGAGAAACCAGTACCCCAGAGAGAAGCACTCAGGTCTTCACTCAGCTCTAAGCTGCTGCGTGCACTGGAGCCAGATGTTTGGACTGGCCACTCTTTATTCACACAATGTTGGACTTGGCCTTCACACTATTTTCTAGTTTTTAGGCTGCTCTATTCCTCCAGTGCTTCCCAAGAGCCTTCAGGATGAAGCTCATCTTTTTCACGGGGCAGAGAAGGACCCCTGTCACTTCCCCTGTAGCTTACATCCACCACTGTCACCTCTTACCTCTCAGCCATATGAAGGACTGGTCTGTCCTAAGGGAACTTTGCTTTCCTTGGCTTCTAGATCTCACTGTGTGCTTCTGCTCCTACCCAGAATGTCCCTTTCCACCCCCTGGTGTCCCTCTGTTTCTGTATGATTCATTCCTACTTATATCTTAGGACTCAGTATAGATGCCACCTACTTCAGGAAGCTAAAATATACAGACATCTGAGCCCCATGCATCTAGCCTAAAGCCATCAATGTATTTCCTTAGGTAAGCTGACAGATTCCTAACCATTTTGTTTTGCGTTCACTCCTTTGCTACCATAACCTACATACATGATGTTATTAAGTTGTTGCAATAACCTTCCCCATGCACAGATGGGAACACCTGCTTTCAGGAAGGAAGATGGTAAAGAAGGGGTTTGGAAGAGAGTGAAGGGGAACCAAGAGGAATCTAATAGGTATGGACTGTGTCTTCTCATGGCCTCTGGCTACCTGAGTCCTGAAGATCCCAGAGTATGCCCTGGTTATAACTAATTCAGATAAAGGAAGGGAAACACACACACACACCTTCCTGTCACTGTTTTGAGCTCAGCTGTTGAAGATTATAAGAATGTGGTTTTAGGGAGACTGACTGATTAGTTTCAATGTGCTCTAGGGGGAATTGAACCTCCAAAGGCCTTCACAGAGGGGAAGCTCAAGGGATCACTAAGAACTATCCCATATGAACCGTTCTTCAATGACCTGGCACACAGAGCATGAACTGCTGGCCATTCTGAATCACTTGTTAAACAACCGATAATTGATATGCACATTGACATTGCACAACTTTTACACACACACACACACACACACACACACACACACACACACAAACGTCTGAGGGATGTGTGATTAAAATGAAATCATTTCATTAAGTGTTAATAAAATATTACAACTCGCTGATACCAGAAAAGCTTTTAGACATGTCTGATAGTAGATATAGCTTAAGATTTTTGCCTTCCTTCTGAAGAAATAGAAGCCAAGAGAGAAATGCAATTTGCTCAAGGACATCTTCCTATTTGGTGACAGAGTTGACACTAGAACACAAGACTGCTTTTAGCCCACTGGATGTTTGAACACATCACCCCAGCACCAAACGCAAGAAACAGCGCCCATGTGGCTATCCAGCCAGCAGATGGCAGTCTGTCGAGCTGTCTATCTGGTCTCCCAGGTTTAGTTTCTTGTAAGTAGCAAATGATGTCTCCAGCTGCTTCGGTGTCTCCTCCAGTTTGTCTTCTCTCAGCTATGCTGTTGGGGAGTAAAGATACTGTAGATAAAGAAATATCTCATCAGAGAAGGGGTGAGAAAAGCTGATAGAACAAAGAAACATTTTTAAATTTAAATATAAAAAATTGTTCTACCTTAGTGACCGGAAAAAAAATTTTTTTTTGCTTCCTTTTTTCAGTCACTACTGGGATCTGACCCTAGGACCTCAGGGTAGGAGGTCAAACCCTACCACTGAGCTGCATCCCCAGGTATAGCTGGGAATATCTTTAATACATCACCAGTCAATTTCTTGCATAAGTGATACACAAAGACTAACTTGCTCTTAGAAGTAAAAGATTTTGTAAGGGTCACATCAATACCCATTCTCTCTGTACATACTGTATATACAAAAACCTGTGAGATTATATGGTTTCAAATTCTTAAAATTGCATACTTTTAAAAAATGTTTCTGTCTAAAGTGAAATATAAATGCCACCAGAACAATGATTGTTTTCATTAGTTCACTTTGCTATGTGACAGAAATTAAAATTTGCCCTTTTTACTATAATTCAGGTAGTAATATCTGCTGTTTGCTCCTCTGGAACAGTTCTCTATGCTTTGTGCCCTGCTGTGCATCTCAGGAAGCTGACCCAACGTTGGGGGCTGTACCTACTGGTATTTCTTCCATCTTGTTTCTTGTTTGGCTTGAACAGTGAGGGGCAGCGGCAGGTAAGACAGCAGGCTGCTTCCAGAGTTCTAGCTTTCTCTCTTCTGTTTCTCTGTCTCTGTCTCTCTCTGTCTCTCTGTCTCTCTGTCTCTCTGTCTCTCTCTCTCTCTCTCTCTCTCTGTATGTGTGCATATGTGCATAGGTGTGTGCCATGGTATTTGAGTGGAGGTCAGAAGACAACCTCCAGTATCATCTTCAGCCTTATTTGAAGCAGGGGCTCTTCTTTAGGGTCGATTTACCAAGTTAGGTGGCTCATGAGCTTTGGGACTCCTCCTGTCTCTGTCTCCCATCTTGCCCCAGGAACTTTGGTGTTACACACACACCACTGCTTCTAGATTCTCCTGGGTTCTGGAGGTCTAAGCTCAGGTCCTCACACATGCCCAGCGAATGCTTTCCATACTGAGCCATCTCCCTAACCCTGAGTTCCAGTTTTGTCTGACTGTCAAGCTGCCCTCCCTGTGCTCTTTCAGACCAGTAAACAGAAATGTTTTACCCACTAGTTTTGGCTCCCTTATTCTGTATATAGTCCTTCACTATGCTTTCTTTCTTTTGGCTTAAATTAAATATATGCATATATGTCTGTGCATGTGTATGTATATGTGAATACAGGTGCATGCAGAGGCCAGAAGAAGATGTTAGATCCTCTGAAGCTGTAGTTAGGGTCAGGCATGAGATACGGGTGCTGGGATCTGAACTCAGGTTGGATGCAAAAACAATAAATACTTTTAACCACCAAGTCATCTCTCCAGCCCCATTATGCTATCTTTACTACAAACTTGTAGTGTGTCATCCATTACCTGATGTCAAAATCCATTGCCTTGGAAAATATTAGTGTTATAACAGATGATTCCTCCCATGGAAGAATTAAAACCCATTATTTTGAAGTGATTCTCAGATCACATGGAAATCTAATATTGATTTTAATAATTTCCATATCAATCTGTATTTTCTATAAAAAGTATTTATTTCTCTTTCCCATGAATTTATTTCTATTAGTGTGGACTATTATTATTGTTTGGATGGCAATTCAATTTTATTGTTATCATTATTATTTTATTTTCTTATTTTTTTCTGAAATGGCCATGGTCGACTCTTTCAAGCTGGCTCTCAGCAAGGCTGTGTTTACATTCTCTTATGGTTTTTCACTTTCTGTCATTGTAAAATGATTCTAAGCTTATATTGAAATTTTTTTTTGTCCCGAAGAAATTGGTTTCATCTCATAGGAGGACAGTATTTAGAAGCCAGGATATGAAACTTAGGTGTGTTCATTGTTGCCAGATATTACTGTTTCTAGGTGTTTTCAGTGGTACAATTAAGAAGTATATGGACACACACATATATTTACACATATATACATATCTGTTTATGTATACGTGTATCTACATAAATATAAACTACATAGATGTGTTTATGCATGTTTGAAGGTAGCCAAAGATATCATATTTTTAACTTTGGAAACAATGTTAATATCCATTAAGATATTAAGTAAAAGTATCTTAAGGAACAAATAAGATTGTGATATATTGATAGTAGGAACAAATACAGAAAGAATATATGATCATCAAGAACATATATGGACCTAGTAACATACACTGAAAGTATGAGTAGAGAGTAGTACAAGTAGATAAGTATACATCAAAAGTGTAATTGGAGGGTTAAACACAATTATTTTAGTTATCAATACACAAAATAAAAACAAGCGAACGTATAGATCAGAATTGTGCAACTAGGAAATTCAAGATTTTTAACTGCTATAGTTATTTTTTCTTGTTATAACAAACTAATCTAAATATGGTGATTAAAATAAACATAGATTTATTTTCTCACAGTACTAGAAGACAAAAATCCAAATGAATTTCATGAAAGTATATCCAGGCATTAAGAAAATTATTTACTTTAAAATTTTTTATACATACGAATGTTTGTCTGCATGGGTATATGTGTACTATACACATGCCTGATGTCTGCAGAGGCCAGAAGAGGGTGTCAGATCCCCTGGAACTGGAGTTACAGACATTTGTGAGCTGCCACATGGGTGCTGGGAACTGAACCCACGTCCTCTACAAGAGCAACAAGTACTTTAACTGCTGAGTAATTTTCTCAGCGCCTATAGCCAAGCTTTTGGTTTTGTGACCTTGTTCCTTTTGGGACCCTGAAGATAGGATTGTTTCCTTCACCAGCTAGAGGTTATGGCTGTTCCCTAGCTTGCTACAACCCTACTCAACCTTCACATCACCAGCAACTTTTCTGTGGTCACATCTTGCTTGCCTCCCTCCTAGAAGATTGCTTATAGTTTCGTCTGAGGTTCATCTAGAATAACCACTCCCCTTTAGGATTCTTGATAATGTCTATTAAGTATAAGCATAACTTTTAAACTATATTTATTAATAATTGTTAACACCCACCACCTCAGCAGCCTTAGGAACTTGAAAAGGATACTAATCCTCAAGTACAGGGCCCTGAGGGCGACTGGTCAGCACTCTGTCTGCAGGAACACCACAGTAGCAGTTGTTCAGTGGTCACTTGGCTATTGTACCAGTCGCCGCCTCATTTCAGCTTGGGCTTGAGGCCTCCTCGGTCGGCCAAGATTGTCAAAGCTAAATGGAGCAGGTGCAGCCTCCCCATAGCCTTCAGAGGTTAGCTGAACCCTCTCAGGGCAGATGCTGTACCTCGAGGCCTAGTCCTTGGTGTCAAAGCCTCACAGAAGCCTCCTCTGTTTGTCTGGGCCTTGTCACACCCTCACTGGACAGGGGCTGCTCTCCCACCTGTTTTCATGTCTCTCCACAGTCTGTTTGCTTCGGAGTGCTGGCTTCTCACATCTCACCCACTTGCTCTGCTGCTGTAGGCCCATGGACAGACATATCCTCATGCCGTTCTGCTCCTGGTTCCAGCCAGCTCTCCTCAGCTTCCTGTTCTCACAAACTTTCTCTGAGCAGGTCTTATGCCATGCCTCTTGTGCCAGCCCAAGCTTACTTGTAGCAGGTGGAGCCTTCTGCGGCCTTTTCTCAGCCTTCTTGGGCTGGCTTGTGGCAGGAGCCCCTTTCTGCAGCCTTTCTCAGCCTCTGCCTCCTGTCTACTCATGTGGTCTTGGTTTATGTGCCAAGGTGCCTGACTGCCCTATTCTTACTGACTCAGGGCTGATGTGGCCTAGGGGCTGGTTAGTGCATCTCTGCTTGAAGTCCAGCCTTTTCTGACAGGATGGTCTCAGTGCCAGCAGTCGGCCCACATCCACTTTGCACCTACCTCTCCTGAGCCCTTTTTTGGGTTCTGCTGTCACATCCTTAAGTAGGGAGCTGCTCTCACAGTTCCAGGGGAGTTGTGCGGCTTCTCCAGGTTTCTCAGGGTCCTTGGACACGCCCTTTCATAGGATGCTGTTCTCTGCATCTCTCAGAGCCTCAGCTTTCCACCCAACTTTGGCTCTGCTCAACTTACGCCCCACCCAACTTTGGCCACTATCTTTCTAGCGTCTTTCAAAGTGTGGCAGTGTCCAACAGCTGAGCAGTGTTAGGAAGCAATGCCAAGCCAAAAGTCCTTTCCAGTTTCCTGGGCTTTCCTTCTTATATGCTGTCACTAATTATGCATACAGACTGCCTTCTCATTGGTTAACTTCATGCCCTCTTTCTGGAGGTACACCTGTGTATTGTTGCCCAGGACCATGTGTGCTGTCAGGTGCCAGGCTGATTCAATAGAAATCCAACCTCTACCACAACTAAGAGCTTGTTGTATATAAAGCATTAATAGATTTTAGGTATCAGAGCAGGGACATCTTTGGGGAGTATAATTTAAGCTATTGAGATACTAATTCTAATTCATCAGCAACACACACTTTTCTCAAACATACACGAAATATGTAAAAAAACAGAACACAAATCAGGTAGGCCAGATGAGAAACCCCAACAGATTCCAAATCTTTATTTATTTTTTTTTAGGTTTTTCGATACAGGGTTTCTCTGTGTATGTTTCACTGTCCTGGACTCACTTTGTAGACCAGGCTGGCCATGAACTCACAGAGATCCACCTGCCTCTGCCTTCCAAGTGCTGGGATTTAAGGCGTGTGCCACCATGCCCGGCTCAGATTCCAAATCTTATGATTTGATCATTGTGAGAAATTGTTGTAAGTTGGTAACAAAAGGGAACGTAAAGTATACAGATTGCCTGTATTAGGTGATTGTCTCATAACTGTGACAAAGTACTTGACAAAAGAAACTTAAAGAACAAAAGCTCAAGTTCCAGGAGACACAGACTGTCATGTCAAGGAAGGCATGATGATTAATCACATTGTATCCACAGTTAGAGTGATGAATGCAAGGGCTGAACTCCCTTTCTTTTTAATTCATGCCAGAACTCCAGATGATCCCACGGAATGTTACTGCCCATGGCTAAGGTGGGTCTTCCCACTGAAATGGCCAAACCTGGAAACTCTTTAGTAGACAAACCCATAGATTATTCTAAATACCATTCTAAATTCTGAATCCCATCAAGTTGACAATCCAGATCAACCATTATAACTCCAACACTTGTCAACTTGACGTCAAACAGATTGCTTTTAAGTCACAACCTTACACCCCTTGTCTCCATAGGTTCACAGGCTTCTTCTAATGCCGAATGCATTCATTTTAATTTCAAAAGTCCTCAAAGCACAAACCGTTTATCTTGAAGAAGCAAAACTCAGAATCAACGAACTAAAGAACAAAAAATGATAAAGAAGACAAATACAATCAAAAGTGAGTCACTTGACTAGAGTAATGAAAGAAGATGGATAAAACCAAAGCAGGATGAGGGACAGTGGAGATGGTTTAGTGATTCGATCCCCTGCTGCACAAGCTTAAGAGCAATAGCTACATTCCCAGAACATAGGTAGAAGATAGGTGAGGATGGTGGCCAGCCTGTAATTCCAGCTTTGGAAAGTGGAGCCAATCCTCAGAGAGAGCAGATTACTGAGAGTGGCCATATCAGTGAACTCTGGGTTTGACTGAGAGATCCTACCTATCAATGAAGAAGGTAGAAGAAAAATTAAGGATGATTTGGGACTCCACATACATGCACATGTACAAATGCATGCTCTCCCTATCCCCTGGTATGCACCCACACAGACGCAAACATGAGCGCACACATGCACTCAACATATGTGAAAATGGGGCGGGGGTGACAAACAGCATATACAGCTGTGGAGACTAAGAGCATGGGAAGCTGTGGTGGCTGAGGTGGGGAGGTTGGATGCTTGTTAATGGTGTAAGCTAATGAATGGGTTGTTCCTCAGGATTGCCATGGTGGAGTCTCCATGGGGGGCTGATGACATTTTAATGTTATTTCTAACAGGACAGTCTTCTGAATTTTATGGCTTTTTAGAGATGTCATGAGCTACTAACATCTTTTTATTTTAAGCTAGGTTTATAAAAGTATAACTTAAATAATAAGATGCACCCTTTAAAATATATACAGTTCTTGCAAATGAGGCCTACAATTTTAGGGAAGCAGCCCTGAAACGTCCCTGTGCAAACCTCTTGAGTCATCTAAACCCCTTCCTCAGTTCTGGGCAAACACTGATATTAAATTTGGTCCTTTAGGCCCCAGGACTAGAAATTTTATAACTTTTAACAAACTCCCTTTGTTTCTTATGGTAATGTCAATGCTATGTGTCTCATCCCATTTTATTTTCTTAGGTGTATAGGCAGACATTTCCCCAGACTCCTATGTAGTGGTTTTAGGGGATGTGTATTTATGTTCTACACAGTTCAGAGTAGAAATGATGTAAGGCACATGTAAACTTAGTCTTTGATAAATCCTAGGTGACCCTTCAGCCCTGTCTTCTACTTTTGGCACCATGCTAGGCATGTATCAGAGAGTACTTTTAAAGATGAAGCAAACCTGTGACATTGAGTCCTTCCTTGGAACAAAGCAGATGAATCTGGAACAATCACAGTGAACTGGGGCCTTTGTATGTATACTTGCACATGGGTCCATTTTCTTGTGCATGTACATGTGGAAACCAGATGCCAACTCCAAATATCTTCTATTATTATTATTATTATTATTATTATTATTATTATTATTTGAGACGGGGCTTTCACTGACACTGGAGTTTAATGTTATTGCTAGCCTGGGTGGTTATTAAGATCCCTGAGATTTGCCTCTCAGTGCTGGGGTTACATGCACACACTACTACATTCTGCTTTTATGAGGTGCTTGGGGATCCAAACTCAGGTCCTCATGCCCATATAGCAAGCACTTTTCTCACTGAGCCATCTCTCCAGCTCCAAATAACCCTTTTTTTGAGTAAGCTTTATCTGTGTGTTTGTGTGTATGTGTGTGTGTGTGTATGAGAGATAGACAGACAGGCAGACAGAGAGAGACACACAAAGATATATCAATGTAGCAACTTGATGGTATACAAACACTCTGGCTATTTCAGGGTCTAACTTCTCTTTCAGTACAATTTCAAACAATCTTCTATCTTTCCTGTGCCCTGGATTACTTGGTGATTTTGATTTCTATGCTTTCTGGAGAGCAACAGGAGGAATCTGTGGATTCAATGACAGGCCTCTCATCTTGCTATTTTATTTGTTTTATGTCTGCAATGAAGTATCAGTCAGCTAAATCTGTTTCTTTTTAGGTTGATTGTCATTTCTTCTAATCTTCTTTGTTCCCCCCCCCCCACCTCGAAGACAGGGTTTCTCTGTGTAACAGCCCTGGCTGTCCTGGACTTGCTTTGTAGAACAGGCTGGCCTTGAACACACAGTGATCTGCCTGCCTCTGCCTCCCAAGTGCTGGGATTAAAGGCGTTAGCCACCATGCCCCGCATCTTCTTTGTTCTTAAGGAGTTAAATATTGTAAAATATTCTCTTGTGATTCCAGTGAAAGTTTTTAATTGTTGTCACTTACTTTACTCATTTAGAACTTGTACCAGAAATTATATTCTCTTTTTCTTTAAAACTTGTGTTTTTTAATTATTTAAAAACGATACCATAAATAATTCTTTATTATAATTTCTTTTAAAAATGAATATGCTATTGAGGGCTTTTCATGTGGGTCAGACTCCACATAAGGCTTCTTCATTCCCTTATCAACACCCACCCAATGTGTATCACATGTGCTTGGCACATTTGCCAATGGGAGAGTGAAGGTCCTCCCTTATTTAGCACTGATGGTCCTAAATAAAGAAAGATGTGGGTGTGGGACAAACCATTGCCCAGGTGCAACTACAGGGAAATATCCAAGACCTGGGTCTCAGGGCAGTACCGTCTGAGTCTGAAATTATCAGAGCAAAATTTCATGCCATAGGTAGGTTGATGTTATCAGCAGACAAGTCAGAGAAAGGAGATCACGAGAATAGAATTTGATCTTCCTTTGCTAACAGACCAACACTGCCCAGGACTTCCCTGCTGTTTTTGTGACTACCTTGGGGGACTCATGACATTCTTGAATGGTGGCTTGTGGGCCATGGAGCATGGTGAAAGGCTCTACACAGGTGACACACATGGGGAATCTTAGAATCGACCCAAGGGCAAAAGTTTATTAAAGGATGCTAATTAGGAACATAAAGCAGAAAAGGTCTAGGTTTTCCTGGTCAACCCAATTCCTTAGCTTTGGGGAAAAAGTGTAAAATCTATTTTTTATTCCCCCACTGCGGGGGGAGGATAACATTGTGATCATCTGGGATTGTTAGATGAGACAAGGGAAGAGAGGAAAATAGAGTTTTGTGGTGTGTGTTTGTGTGTATATATGTTTGTATTGAGGCCAAAGATCAGTGCTGACTTTTTCCTCAATTACTCTCTACCTGAAGTCTAGTCACTGACTGGACAGGGTGGCCAGTAAGCCCTAAGATCCAAGAAATCTTCTGTCTCTGCCTCCTTGGCTCTGGGATTGCAAGCATATGCCCCTGCATCTAGCTTTTTACAAGAATACTGGGGATTCAAACTCAGATCCACTGAGCTATCTCCTGGCCCTGGTAAGGAGAATTTTAGCCTGTAAAGATAAGACAGTTTTAGTTAAGGAAAAAAAAATTGTGTGCTGCTCAAATCTAATTTTATAAAAAATTAGAATGTTTTCAAATCTTCTCACAAATGTTTGAGAAGTTGTTGCTGAAACATTTTATATAAAAAGTATAATCCTAGCTGGGCATGGTGGTGCACTCCTATAATCCCATCACTTGAGAGGCAGAGGCAGGTGGAACTCTGTGAGTTTGAGGCCAGCCTGGTCTACAAAGTGAGTCCAGGACAGCGAGGGCTATACCGAGAAACCCTGTCTTGAAAAACCAAAAAAAAAAAAAAAAAAGTATAATCCTAGGCATGGTGGTGCATGCCTTTAATCTCAGCACTCAGAAGGCAGAGGCAAGTCTATCTCTGAGTTCAAAGCCAGCCTGGTCTACAGAGTGAGTTCCAGGACAACCAGGGCTACACAGAGAAACCCTGTCCCAAAAAACCAATAAACAAACAAACAAACAAATAAATTGTATAATCCCATTTTAATTCACTTTGATTTATAATTACATACAAGAAAAGGGAGGAGATATGAAACCAAACAGTGACAAAGCTTCACCTACAACTATGTTTGTAGGTCTGAATCTTGAGTGGCCTGCTCCTTGCACCTGTCTTCTTGTCCTGAGTGACTTTCCTTATTCCACATTTAGGAGGAAATGGCCTTTCCTGCAACTCTCAGGGGCCTATGGTGGGCTCCCAAATACAGTTGTGCAAGCTGTTTTATGGGCCAAGGTCTAAGACCTGGTAGCAAGAGAGGTCTTTCGTAGGGCAGAGGATATCCTAGCATT
Source organism: Lophiomys imhausi (assembly GCA_907164525.1). Taxonomy (NCBI): domain Eukaryota; kingdom Metazoa; phylum Chordata; class Mammalia; order Rodentia; family Muridae; genus Lophiomys; species Lophiomys imhausi. The sequence goes on along the minus strand of CAJQZJ010009351.1, from coordinate 6,127,409 downwards.
CATCACCCTGGAGCAGGAAATGAAGGAGAGTTAAGAGTTTTATCTCTGGAATCTCTGGTGGTCAGGTACCTAGATGAGCCTGAGAGAGCAAGATGGTCAATTCTTCTTGGAGATGACACAGAAAGTAGGCAGGGAGGAGGAGGAAGTAGCATTCCCCTTTCTGGTCAATGATGTCTGCTCAAACATTGTAGATAATTTATGATCTGCTGAAGTGTGGAGAAGAGGAGCATTACATTTGTGCTGGGCTTGTGAAGTACATAGGGTAGTGCAGCTGAAGGCTACTGTGGCAAGACAGTGATTAGCAGGGTACACAGGAGAGAGTGGGTCCAGGTTTCCAGGTGTGAGGCCAGCCAGCTTTCACCAGGTTTCCCTCACAACACACTCCCTGCTAAGATGTGCCTCTGCTTCTGCGTGTCCTATCGTGGGTTCTCGGTAAGTTTGCATAAATGAGTCGAGGATTAGCACATCAACTTTGAGTGCTCTATGGAAGGTGACTTATCTTAAGACAGTCTGAACTTGGCTTGGAGTGATGTTCCTCATCTTAGGTAGCTGTGGCCATCCCCAGTAAGTCTCTTGGTGGGCTTGTTGATTAGGACTCTTAGTAGCAAGTCTCAAAAACATCCGCTCAAAACTCATGGAGGGGCAAAGGATAAGGATTTGCTTTCATGGTGAACAGGGAAAGGCAGCCATAGATGAAGTTGCAGGTAATGCTTGATGTGGAAATGTTTTCGGGACCCTTCTCTTTACAGAGCTTAAGTTCTGCTCTGTGTTAGTTCAGTTAGGTGAGCTCTCCTCTCAGGATGCTAGCAGCTGTTCCATCTTTGTTTTGTTTTGTTTTGTTTTTTTTCCCCTTAGATTTAAATCTCAGATTTTAAATGTACTGGTTTAAATCCAGTCCAGTCTAGAGATTCATTATGGGTGGAGACCTATGTTGGTTTCAGTTAGGTAGCTCAAGGCAACTTTGACTTTCATACACAGAACTTTAGTTCATCCTGTTCTTAGATCTACTCTTAAGGTCTGTTCATCCTGTTCCTAGATCTACTCTTAAGGTCTGCTGCTTAGGTCCAAATCAAGGGCTTCCATGGACCCTGAAAATACTCCGGCTGCCTGACTTCTTTTTCATTCATTAATTATGTTGCATATGATTTTGTTTTGTAGGAAGTTGTTGAGTTTTCTGGTATATTAATGATCATCTTCTCATGCTTTTTAATGTTATGCATTTAAACCTGCAAGAGAATTCCATTACTGCTGTCGTATTGATTTCTTACAAAGCAGAGTCCATATATACATGTGCTTAATTAGCACACTACATTATACCCCAAATTTCTGCATTTTTCTTTTTGATTGTTGTGTAATAGTTTTTTTTTTTGTACAGATAGCTTCTTATGTATTAACTTGCCTTCTGTCAACTAACATCAGATTCTATGATTGTAAACTCTGTAGTCATGAGCACTTCCCTTTGAACACATATATCTGTGAAATAAAGTCTTAGAGGAGGGATCAAAGAGCATTGGAAAGTTCTCCTTTGAAGTGTGTGCATGAGAGAGAGAGAGACATTACATACTGGTTATGAGTGTGAACTCTGGGGCAAGCTGTGACTTTCTTACCAGTTCAGTGGCCTTGGGCAAGTTACTTAAATTTCTATGTCTTATTTTGCTAATAGATAGGATAATATCATCTTTCTGCTTGGGCTGTGAGGATGAAATGAACTCACCCTCTGAGATTCATGTCTGATACCTAATACCCATTATCTGCTAACCGTATTCTAGCTCATACTCAACAACTGCCCTAGTGAAGTGCTCGCATTCTGAATGGGCCAAGTCGGGGTGCCAGTTTATTTGGATGTTCTCCTGTACAGACACTCGGCACTCTGGAGGCAGAAGGAGGATGACCAAAAGTTTGAGGGGTCCCTTCTCAAAATGAAAGAGCAAATGGCATTGTTAACCCTGAATCTGCCAGTCCGGACAGTGTTTCACTTGTGCTTGAATGAACAAATGAATAGAGCTAGGTTGAGGAACTGCCTTAGATTTCTTCCTGTGACTTCCAAGCCTCCAGAAAGCCTTGTTAAGCATCACAGTCACCCTTACCGACAGGTACTTTGAAGGCAGCATGGAGTGATTGTGCCCAAACCCACTGTAGCAGAGGGGCAGGGGAGAGGTGAAGCAGTTTCCAGGCTCCCCAGGAATGAGGGGGCCCTCTGAAAACATGGACTTCCCGTTCCCTCCTGGGAGGAAGAGTCTGCCTGTGCACTTCTGTTTTAAAAGGAGAATGAGCATCAGATGCTGGGATGTCTGGTGCAGGGCTTTCATATGGTGATCTTTCTCCACATGGCATCTTTCCATGTTCCATTTCAAACTTTCAGTGGACACTGAAATAAAGTCTGTGTTTGATGCTCTGTCCGGTAGGTACCTTGCACTTTCATCTAGACCTTCCTGGTGGCATAATTTTCCTTTAATCAGTTGAAATTTCAAAGACTCAGCTTCTGAGTCTGCAAATTGAGTATTAATTATTATTATTATTAATATAATAACATCTTGTCTCAGGTAAGGAATATAGGTTGACATTAAATAAAAGAGAAAACAAGTAGAGTAGGTAATATATCCTGAAACCTTGATCCAGAGGCCACTATTCATGGCAAAATCATTATAGTATTTAATTTCTAGAATATTCCTAGCAGATGTTTGGCTAGGGAGAAATCCTGGTTTTTGAGTTGTCTTAGAATGTGGTTAGGATTTACTATTATTACTACCATTTACTAATTTTTTTAAGATAGGCTCTCATTGTGTGACCCTAGTCGGCCTAGGATTTGCTATGTAGCCCAGTCTGACCTTGAACTTGGGGTGATCCTCCTGCCTCTGTCTCCTGAGTTCTGGGTTAGAGGCATGTGCTACCACACTCAGTTCAATTCACATATAAGGGGTTTGAAAAGTGAAGGGATCTATGTGAGTAGAAACTATTTTTTTAAAATTCAGCAACACATATGCCCAAATACCACTCCACACATACACAGTATCTTCAGTAGTACAGCATACTACATAATTGTAATTGTTAGTGTGTTTTTGTATTGTTTTAAAAAATCAGGAAAGAAAAACAAACAAAAAACAATCAGGAACATGATGGTAAGAAAATTAATAAACACTCTCTTATAGTCAGCAGATCCAACATGGACCCTGAAGCCAGGACACTGTTTTCGGGCGAAGATTCAGGAACGATCCTGAAAAATCTTCATGACATCAGGTACAAACATGGATCTCTCTGGATGAAAGATCCAATGTGCCTCCTATTTTAATAATGAAGTAGGTGCCAGGGTTGTGGCCTCTCACAAGGGTCTTCATTTGCCATAGATAGCGGAGTGGCTTCTGTTTTGTGTGGGGGAAATGAATATTTGAAGGGGGAAACTGTAGAAGGTTTTGCGGCCGTTATGATGTTATTGATACACAGGCTGGCGCTGTTATGGCGGCCACTAACAGGTTACATTATCTTTATGCCTCCAAGGTAACCTGAAGCAGCTGTCTATGGCCTTGGCACACTACCTTACTCTGAAGCGTCTGCCCTGCTGGGGACTGTAACCTGAGCCAAGTGCCTGCCTCACATGGGCTTCTTTAGCTACTGACAGCAAGAAAGGAAAGAAGAGCGTGAAATCCCTCAGGATGGATGCTTCCAAGCAGGGCTAGATGCTGAGAGACTCTCAGAGGATGGCCCTGCCATCTCCATTTCTTTGTAGGGGCAACAGTCTCTAGTGGCTAGTGCGTTCTCTCCAGGCACGGAACTGTTACTCAAAGGCAACCCCTGGAAGACTGACTTCCTTTTCTTTTTTGAACTCTGCCATGTATCGCCGGAGGTCATGTCCGCGTGGAGATCGCGGCTCCCCAAAAGCTTGAAGTTTCCGTCTCGGAGGATGCACTCCTTCCCGTGCTCAGCGCTGCTTGCTTGTTTTGGTAACACCAGGGAGAATGCCGCCTTTGATCAGCCCAGCTCGCCTGATACTCATTCCACCATTTACGTCCAGCCCATGGCCAAAGCAGGCAGACATCCAAGTCACCCCAAGGCAGAAGAAAGAGCTGCAGAGAAAAGGCGAGATTCCGGTAAGCACTCGGAGCGAAACGGCAGTGCAAATGGCAATAACAGCAAGCAGGCCGCTGTCCGGCCCGCAGAAACCTCCCAGGATACGCCTAGGTCCCTGAAGGAGGAACCCGACTGTGAAACAGTTACTTTCCAGACGTCCATCCCAAGACCATCAGTTATTGACATGCCAAAGGTGAGTGAGTTTCCCCACTGCTGTTTGTTACAGATGGGGCGGTTTTGGGGAGCATTCTATTATTTTGGAAACTCTCTGGCAAACATCCTTGTTTAAATTCACTACTGCATAAGACAGAGGGAATTCTCACTGGTGAGGGGAAGTGTGGAAGGCCTTTTAAATTCTTAGCATGTTCTTTGAAGGTGTGGAGGGAGAAATGACAATGAGCCCAGGAGCCGTGACAATGGCAAACTGAACTTTAAGGAAGTGGTTATGATGGGTCAGGACAAACAGCATCTCCAAACCCCAAAAGATCAGAGAATATATGTATGATATATACATATATATGTATGCATATCATACATATATATGTATATATATCCACACATGTAGCAATGCATACATATGCTTTTTAAAAAGACTGATCTTTAACTTCCCACGTATTAAAATCCACTATATGACATCTGCCTATGAAATTTCAGAAATTGTCTTTGGTGGTTAGAATGTATCATGTCCGGAAAGTTGGGAATGATGGGGAAAGTTAGAAATGCCAAGCAGCCTTGTGTACAAAGCAGAAATGGACCGATAGAAAATAATGTTCATAAAATGGATGCTTCAATAATTTTGAAGATTTAAAAACAGGAAGAGGAAGGGGTTTAAAAGCTGCTATCCCTGCCCTCCTGAGGCACAGTCTTTACTTACTATTTTTTTCCTTTCTTTTGGCTTTATTAGATATTAAATTTTGCATTTTCTGATTTGATTGAGATGTACACATGATTTCATAGTTCTTGGCAATCCCAACTAAGAGGGGCGGTTGAGAAAGAGTCTCCTAAAGGGTAAATTCCCAAAGATGTCATTTAAGCATTTTGTTGTTGTTGTTACTGGTAATTTCTTGCCCAAGTAATTTAGGACCAGACTTAAAGAGCTGAAAAGGTTTTTAGTATTCCTTAACAAGATGTTCTGATTTAAAACTGTTTTTTTTCTTAGCTAGTTTAACAAATAATAGCCTTTTGTCTTATACCAACCAAACAAGTTGATCTAAGGAGTCTTTTTAGCAATAAAAACGATAACTTGCCTGACAGCAACAATAGAGTTAAAACATAACTTAAAAGACAGTTCTATTTGATAGTCTATAGCAGCAGCTCTCAACCTTCCTATTGCTGCCACCCTTTAATACAGTTCCTCATTTTGTAGTGACCACCAACCGTAAAATTATTTTTGTTGCTACTTCATAACCATAATTTTGCTGCTGTTATGAATTATAATGTAAATGTGTGTGTCTTCTGATGGTCTTAGGTGACCCCTGTGAAAGGGTCATTTGACCCTGTAGCGAGATCGTGACCCACAGGTTAGAACCACTGGCCTATAGCATTATATTAAGTGAGTGAAAAGAGATCTGAGAGCATAGGCCACTGGTAGAGCACTTGCTTAGCGTGTACCAGGCCCTAGATTCCATCCCCAGAACTGCTAGGGAACAGAAAACAAATGGTTAAATTTAATTTCATTGCTTGAATTCTTCCATTCTGAAATTGGGTAGAAGATTTCACCAAACGTTGTCTTACAACAATATATATTTTTTGCTAGCACCATTAAGTCAAATCCCTAAAAAAACCAACAAAACCCCACATACTTGTCTGTGCATACCCATGTATAGATTAAGATACTTGTAGTGGATCTGAGTACACATCATGTCCAAGTTCACATTAGCTACATGTTCAAGGAATGGAAGGTGCACTGTCTTGATGAGCTAGAAGCATACATTCTATTGGGGAGGGAGGGCAGCAACCCAACATCTGCCTTCCATTGCTGAGTTTAGTAGCAAAGACAAAGGATTGATCTGGTTTTCTGTTTTAGTGGTTCCTGTGACACAGGAACACAGAGGGCTGATATACATGTTTCACAAGGGCCAATGAAACACAGTGGGAGTCAGTTCTCTACTTCTTCATGTGGGTCCCAGGGATCAAACTCAGGTCATTAGGGTGGGAGGCAAGTGTCTTTATTCACTGAGCCAGACATCTTGCTTGCTCAAACCTTAGTGGTTAAAAACAAAAACAAGAACTACCGGAAGGACATTGTGATTAAAGAATCATGTGACCAAGACTGTGGACCATTCATAGGAATTGAGGACATTGTGATTAAAGAATCATGTGACCAAGACTGTGGACCATTCATAGGAATTGAATAAAACATAGGAGTAGGATGTGTCGGAGTGACTGAAAAGGAGGCTACAGGTTGGAGAAATGCCTGGAAAGGTACACAAAGCCCACAGAGAGGTATCTGGGATGCTACAGTGAGAGAAGTGGCTGTGAGAGCTTTGGGATTTTGTGCAGAGTTGTGTCATGCACAGGATTTGATTCTGGGGTGGGCTAAAGTTGAGACACCATTACAATAACTCAGTCCTGGGAATAGTCATAAAAGGACCAGTAGGGGACACCACAGGCAGATGGGGAATCAGCAGTTGATCTTGGGAAGGGAAGTCAGAGCAGGCTGGAAGTGATAAAAGGGAAACAGCATGAAATTAAGGAGCAGAGAGATGATCTGCATTCTGCAGGCCAGGCAAGGGGGTGTCTATTGTTCCAGTGCTGAGAGAGAGCTCACTGCACAGAGCACCTACAGTCTGCCAGCCTTTCTTCTCAATATATTACATGGAGGCACTCATCTAGCCCTGGTGAGGTGTCTTATGGGGTTCATTTTTTCAGAGGGTGACATTGGCACTTGCCCAAGGACACAGAGGGAGAAAGTGGCAGGATCAGAATTAGAATCTAGTTCTCTCCAACTCCCAAGTCCACCCTCTAAAACAGAATGTGCTTCTGTTGCTAATATACAATGCTTGAGCACTTAGAACCAAACAGTCCCCGATGATCTCACTTCCTTTTCAGTTAAATTAAAACCCCATATGTATATGGTGTGTATTTATGAAAATGTATAGTACATATAAATGGAGTAGCTGGGCCATAGCCTTAGGTTCAATCCCTGGCACTGTAATATGCATTTATAAATGCATACATGTGTATGATTATAATTATTAGTTTCAAAAATTAATTTGCATAACATTTTTCTGACATGGTGGGCAGGTTATTTTTCATTATCTGTCATTGACAAAGCGTTGCTGATGGCCGTATGGGAACTTATGTTTAAAAGTGCCAGAGGCCTCTTTGTGACCTGACAAGTCTTCAGTGCCTGGTTTCCTCTAAGCGGATGATGAATGAGCTAGCTTTATGACAGTCTTGCCTGGTGGCCAACATATTTCCCCTTCAGGTGAACTAGTCCTCCTCATGGAAGCTGCTTTGGTAGAGACCACAAATAATACTTATATTTATTTATGTCTTCATGTCTTCAGCTTCAGAATCTAACAATATGAAATGAGGCCAGCTGGCCGTTCAGCTGTCATTTGTTAACCTAGTGATCAGAGAGGAAGAAAGGCCATTATATCTGAAAGGGCATCTAGTTTGAGAGGAAAATCTGGGAGTATTGAATTCAAAAACTAAGTAGAAGTGAAAGGTTTTATTTGGGGTAAAGAAAGGCTTATGTATGTATACTGAAAGAGATGTCAGGCCAGAGAGGTGATTGAGCAGTAAAGGCATTTGTTGTCCTTTGCCCAAGGGTGACAGCCTGAGTTCATTCCCTACATCATACACACAAACACACAGACATAAGTCATTTTTTTATTTAAAAGGTAATCTGAAAACCATAGTGATATCAACTAGTCTTCAACTTTTCTTCTTGTTTATTCATTTACTATTTATTTATTTATATTTATTTGAGATAGAATCTCACTATGTAGCTCTGACTGTCCTAAAACTTGCCATGTAGACTAGAACAGCTTTGAATTCACAGAGATCTCCCTGCCTCTGCCTCTCAAGTGCTAAAATTAAAGACATGTACCACCATGCTTGGTTTCAACTTTTTTTTTTTTTTTTTGTATGCGCTCCTTTCTTCCCTGTTTCATGCTTGAAATCAAGGTAAGAAGGTTAGAATTGGAACATGTCGTATAGTTTTGGGTGCCTTTGGGAATCGTAATGTTTCTCTTATTAGGGGTCTCTCTCACAGGTGAAGCATCTCGTAATTGATAGAATCGCACAGGCCACAGAGGGCAGAGATGCTGCTGTTTATTGCTTTAGCTGGCAGTTGCTATGGTGTTCCTCCGTGTAAAGGCAGCACTGACCCTGGGAGCTATGAACGAGCAGACAGCCCCCTAAGATTTTTGCATTCTAGTGTGAGAGAAGGATGTAGAAGCCAGCAATGTCGGCAGAGTATGAGAAGGCTTAAGCTCTGGAATGCTTTACAAACTCAAGGGGGGCCTTGAGAAGATGGGGTTCCAGGGAGACAGCTGGTAGAAGCTTGAGAGAAGGGCTTCCACCCCAAACCCTTCTCAGGTGGCTTGGGGAGCTTTTTCCTACTACATATTGGTACTATAGGTAGAGTAAGAAAAGAAAGGCTGCACGTGACTAAGGGTTTTAGAGTACTTGCCTCTTTTGAGAACATCTTTATATAACAATGTTTTTATCTAGTTCTTGGTCCACACGGGAGGAACCAGTCTAACACAGGAAAGAGGGAATAATTGTAGCTAGAGAAATCATGCCTGGGTGTACTGTAACTTAGAAAAGTCAATTATGTGAAGATGCAGGGGAATGCAGTCCACCTTAGAGTGTGACCATTGCATTGTGGAACAAGCTGGTTTTGCAGTAAGGGACAGCACAGCCACCAAGCCAGCTGTGCAGTCTCACAGTGGCCCGAGAAAAGATGCAGAGATTCAGGCAGTCACTGTTTTTCAGACTGTGGACATTGGCTCTGGTGTGTCTGAGGCAGATATTCTTCATTGTCTTTATCCAAAACACAGTCTTGATACAAGCTTCGAAGAGCCAAATGTGTAAGTTAGAATGCCCTTCTAGTCATGGACTTTGAGAATTACTGTCAGGGTTGGACAGACCAAGTCATATGTTCACTCTGTTAAAAAATTACAAGTAGGGACTGGGGAAATGCCTTAGCTGGTAAAGAGCTGGCTCCATAAGCATGGGGGGGGGGTTGCTAATTTTAATCCCCAGGCATGGTGGTGCACCCTTGTGATCCTAGTGAAGGGGAGGAGAGAAAGACAGGTGGGTCCCTGGGGCTCACTGGCCAGCCAGCCTAGTATGGTCATCAAGTTCCGGGCTAGCGAGAGACCGTGTGTCAAAAAGCAAATGAGATGCCTTTGAATGGTGCCTGAGGTTGACCTCTGGCTTCCACATACATGCTCTCACACATGCGTGCGTATCTGCATGCACACGTGCAACCACATGTGCGGAAACACATGCACTTACAAGTAAAGATCAGATTGGCATGTCGGTGTGTCTGTAGAGTGTCTTCTTTCTGCCAATTGAAGTTCGAGGGCTCAGCCCACTTTGGGCAGCGCAGTCCCTGAGCAGGTGGGCCTGAGTTGTGTAAGAAGTAGCTGAATGTGAGCTCAGAAACAAGTGCTGCTTTTCCACGGTCTCTGCTTCAATTCCTGCCTTCAGGTTCCTGCCTTGGGTTCTTGCCCTGAATTTCTTCAGTGATGAACTGTTACATGGAAGGATAAGATGAAATACATCCTTTCTTCCCCTACCTGCTTTTGATTAGTGTTTTATCCCAGCAACAAAACCTAGCAAAGACAGCATAGCATGGCTGGGAGAAATTCTGTCAGGCTGCATACTCACTTTTTTTTTTTTTTTTTGTACAAACTAATTTCCTTGCATTCTTTTTAGAAAGAGATCTCCTTCTTTTTCTGATGGGCCTAAAGTTTGAATACAGCAGAACCTTAAGTGAGCTATAAAAGCTAGTTCCCTATCAGGGACGTTTTCTGGGGAGCAGATGATTTGACATAAGCTTTGACACATTTTCCAGTGGACATACTGAGTCATAGGCTTCCTGATGGCATTTTAAATATACATATGTGCCATGATGCTCTCTTCTGGTTCAGCCTTCTTCCCCAGCTCTCCTGTGTCACTCTTTCTGGTCACTTTCTGTTGTCTGTGATCCTCAGACCACCCTGGCTGGGGCAAATGTTGCCTGCACTATGGTGACCACCCTGGCTCTGAGGGCAGTGGGTAAGAAAGCACAGAGTCACCACGCAGACCCTGGGAGTTGCAACGCAGAAACAGACTCTTTTAATCAAAGAGGAAGCCCCTTTTTTATACAACCCCCCATTGTCCCATTGGCACCCAGACTGCAAGCTGCAGTGGCTCCTCCTCATTGGCTCGCATCTTTTTGCCTGGTGATGTCATCAGTCTCCAGGCAGGTATGGACATTGAATGGCTCTTTTTGGAAGCCTAGCCAAGCATGCGTGTTGTTTAGCAACGAGTTTATGCATGCTAGGGGAGAGCATATTACTTCTACATATTCCTACAACTTTCTTTCTCCTGAATCATGTCCTCTTCTGATTTCATGTTACATGTACTTCATTGCTCCATTTTTATTTCATTCCTCCCCTTCCTCTTATTTACCTAAATATTTAATTAATTATTTTAGAGTTCCATACAAAGTATTTTGATCATATTCATTCCCAAGTCTTCCCCCCAACTCCAACTGAGATCCACCCTCATTCCTTCCCAACTTCATGTACTCTTTTATAAAAAATTTATTAACTTCAATTTGTGTTATCCTTCTACTTCTGGATGTGGGGCATGGGGCTTGTGGCACATGCCAGGAGTCACACCCTTAGAAAGCTGGCTTTCTTTTCTCCACAAACTATGACTTATCCATAGCTCCTCAGTTAGGGGTGAGGCTTACAAACCCCTTCCCTCTCCACACTAGGAAGTTAATTGACTGGCTTGATTTTGTGCAAATCGTGGACAGGCAACCACAGGCGCTATGACTTCATGAGTGCAGATGGTCCTTCCTTCTTTTTCTTCTCTCCTCCTTCCTTTACGATTCTTCCTCTCCTCTCACATCCCTTTCTACTTTCATAACACACACACACACACACACACACACACACACACACACACACATGCACACACATGCACTTTAAACCAGAGTCTTCATGTGAGGGAAAACATATGGTATTTGTCTTTGTGAATCTTATTTTGTTTAAAATAATGATCTCCAGTTCTATTACTTTGCTCCAAATGTCACAGTTTTGTTCCTTTTCACAACTGATGAAATTCCATTGTGTGTGTGTGTGTATACCCTGTTTTTTATTCAGTCATTTGTTGATGGACATTTCAATTGGTTCCTTTTATTAGATATCATAAATATCCAGGGCAGCAATAAACATGGGCATGCAAATGTCTGTGTGCTATGTTGACTTAGTGTCTTTAGGACATTATATCCAGAAATATTATAGCTGGGTCACATGGTAATCTTGTTTTTAGTTCTACCCACACAGTGATTTAATTGTGGCTGCATAAGCTTCCACTCCCACCACAATGTATAAGGGTTCCTCTTTCCTCCACATCCTCACCAACATTGTCATTTGTCATGAGGATGGTCATTCTGACTGGAGTGAGATGGAAGCCCAAAGCAACTCCACTCTGCATTTCTGTGGTGGTGGAGGGGGTTGAGCACTTTTCCAAGCACTTATTTTTCATTTGTATTTCTTCTTTTGAAAACTGTCTCTGCTGCTCATTAGCCAGTTTATTGATTGGATGATTTGGGTTTTGGAGCTTAATTTTTATGATTATTTATATATTCTAGATATTAATCCTCTTGACATATTTTTCAATAGAAAGCAAATTACAGACTCAGGCCATCCCTGTAAGTTGTCTAGATCCATCTTACGCTCGTGAGGAAAACAACCATCTTTTACTTCCTCAAACACGGAGGAGGTTTGAATGAGATAGAAGTCTCTTCCCATTCCATTTAAGCACTGGTAATTGTTCATGCCAGGTTCCTACTTTCAAAAGATGTCAAGCCTAGTGCAGGGTTGTACAAGATATACCCATACACTCAGTCAGGAATTTTCCATGCCAGATATTCAGTTGCATTCCAGTTTGGGAAAAAAAAGAGAGAGAAACAGCTTCTTGGCTTCTCTGAGGATAAAGTAAAATGAATGGTCCTCATAAAACCATGAAATTTACATTGTACAGCTTTGGCTCTTGGAAATCTTCCATAAAAGACTCCAGAGACCAGCACATATGCAGAGCTCTCAGACATTTTAGAGCTGAAGGGAATATAAATTCCAAAGTAAGAAATAAGAGACAAGTGTATAATTTAATAAAATCTGAAAGCACTGCTTTCAAGTGAGGTTACCACTGCTTTAGAATTCAGTTAAAGATAACACCCATTCAAGCAAAGATTGGCATGTCAGAGGGAGAGACGTATGGAGGAAGAGGTCGGCCCGTGTTCGATCAGTTATACAGAGAGAATCCAATACACCTATATGACTCATGTTTTTTTGGAGGCAGGGTCTCAAGTAGTCCCATGCTGACCCTGAGCTCCTTACTTAGCCAAGGATAACCTTGAACTCCTCATTCTCCTACCGCCACTTCTAGAGTACTGAGATCCAAGGTCTGTGCTTCCATACTAGGCTTATGAGGCACTGGGGACTGAACACAGACCTTCACGCGTGCTGGGCAAGCACTCTGCCAACTGAACCACATCCTTGGCATCCCCCAATCCCAATTTTTTTTTTTTTTGGTTTTTCGAGACAGGGTTTCTCTGAATATCTCTGGCTGTCCTGGACTCGCTTTGTAGACCAGGCTGGCCTCGAACTCACAAAGATCCGCCTGCCTCTGCCTCCCAAGTTCTGGGATTAAAGGCGTGCGCCACCACCGCCCGGCTCCCAATCCCAATTTTTACAGAGTGAATAAAAAGCTGCCACTGTACTTTTATAGACAGTACTCTTGACCACCTTACCAAAGAGCTATCAAGGAGATTCTAATTGGCAAGACCCCACCCCCAAGAATATCCACGTCTGTTTACTTAGAATTTCTGTCTTCTTGATTATATAACCTGGAGTCATGCTTCAGCTGAAGCCATTTGCATTCCATCATTGCATTTGCTGAATGTGCTGGAAACTTGAACACGTCTTATGCTCCAGGAACCACATGGGCTAGCTGAGTGAATGTGCTGTATCAATCATGGGAAACTGGAGAGGATTTTTCCAGCTAAGGTCTCTGTTAACCTGATCTGAACTGTTGTTCACTTTCCACTCACTGTTCTTCCTTTCCAAAAAAAAAAACAAAAAAACCTCATTGACTTAACACTTTTTCCAATATGCACTTGACACACTTGGTATTGTAATTCTGCACTGGGGGAAGTGAGAGGTTGGAAAGTGGAGGCAATTAGAGGAAGGGAAGCCTCCACTAGCACCATTGAGTCTGAGAGAAGATTGTGGATGGTCTCATTCTGGAAGTTCAGTGTGTGTCTACCTTGCTTAAATGGAAATTGACAGCTCAGTTGGAACCTAAGCCACAGGTATGATTTGATTGTCTGTTATAAGGAGAAATTCCTCCTTAGATGTTGCCCGTCTGGGAAAAATAGGACCATGTAACTTAAAATTTAAAATCTTAGGCTGAGGCTGTAGGTCATTTGGTAAAGTGATCGCCTTCCAGGCATGAGGAGTTGAATTCAGTCTCCAAGATCCATTTAAAAATGGTCATGCACTTGAAATCCCAGGACTGGGGAAGTAGAAACAGGAATATCTCTGTGGCTTGCTGACAATCCTGTCTAAACTATTTGGTGAGTTTCAGGTTCAGTGAGAGACTCTGGCTCAAAAGAAGTAGGCTGTGTTCCTAATGGATGGACACATATACATACACAAATAAATGAATACATGGGGAAACACATCAAATCCTATAAAAAATGGTAGGAATATGAGTCTCCTTTAGCTTAGTGTTAATTGAGATTCATGTACTATTAGTTACTTTTCTATTGATGTGGAGAGACAGCATGATCCAAGGCAACTTGTAAAAGAAAGTATTTAATTGGAGGCTTGCTTATAGTTTCATAGGGTGAGTCCATGACCATCATGGTGGGGAGTAAGGCATTAAGCAGGCATGGTGCTGGAACAGCAGTTGAGAGCTTAAATCTGATCCACAGCCACAAGGCAGAGAGAGAGAGAGAGAGAGAGAGAGAGAGAGAGAGAGAGATAACTAGAAGTGGTGTACGGCTTTTGAAACCTCAAAGCCAGTCCTCAGTGACACACTTCCTCCAACAAGGCCAATCTCCTAATCCTTCCCAAGTAGCACCATCAACTGTGGAATAAGCATTCAGATATATGAGCCTATGAGGACATTCTTATTTCAACCACCACAAACTATAATTTGCAAATGACAAACTGACTTTTCAAGGAGGTTCTATTTTTGGCATAAAACAATACATCTTTTTTTCCTTTTTATTGTTTTTTTTAATTTTGCCAATTTCACACATGCACCTGTTCCCTCTAACTTCCCACTTCCCCTCAGACCTACCCTCAACCCTTGAAACATCTCCCAACATTAAAAAAAAAAATTCATTGTGGAGGCTGTAGTGTGTCTCATTGTGTCCCACAATATTGCCTTTTGTCCACACTTTCCTGCTTGCAAATGTTCATTATAATGACTCCGTGGTCTGGTAGAAGTCTCTGGCTTCTGTTACTTTGTCAGTACTGAAACATCACTGGGACTCCTCTTAGATACATTGTTATTATCCTGTGCCATAGAGATCCTGTAGTTTTGAGTGTGTGGAACTGGCCTCTTCATGTACTTAGTTGTTCATTCATGGGGTATATGTTGGTATGGGCCAACTCAAAGCCCTGGTTCTGGACTCTGCACATCCAGAGTCAGTTCTACTGTGCTACCCAGGTAAGAGGCAGGACCTGCTCTTCTAAGTGCTATAGCATGTAAGGGGCTGGACCAGTTCTCCTCTCATGAGCCCATCAGGGCCACCTCTCCCACCTGCTATCTGTGTCAAGGGCATCAGAGAGTGGAGGGGATCTCTCTCTTGCCAACACCACCAAAAAGCAGGGGGGGCTCTCCCACACTCACTCCCTCAGGGCTCGCTCACCCACAACCCCCACATCCAGAGCCAGGCAGGGTTATTCTAGTCTCTGGGTTACTTCCCATCCTGGAAGCCCATCTGGTGCTTGCCTGATACTGGACTGATGGTAGTCACAGGCTAGCTCCCAGGCCACATGACACCAAACCAACACACATGAGCACACACATATATAAGCATATCACATATGTATACACATGAAACATAAGTAAACAATATTCATAAAGATATGCATTGTTCCTCTGCCCCTAGAGGCATTGCAGATGTGACTGCTATGTCACATGTGCATCAGTAGGTAGCAGAGAGGAGAGAGGCTATATCTACATTCAGCGTTCTGACCTATGAACATCTAAATGAATAGTAGCCTAACATTCCTCGAAACAAAATCAAGCCAGGGACCAACACCTGATTGTTATGAGCTTTATTCCTTGAGACAGATCTCTTAGTCAAACCCAGAGCTCACCCCTAGATGCTGGTCAAGCTAGCCAATTTGTTCTGTGGGTCCCTTGACTCTGTTTCGTGAGTGTTAAAAGTGGGCTGTCATGCTAACTCAACATTTTCATGGGTTCTGGGGGTGTAAACTCCATTCTTATGGTTCCGGGGATCAAACTCATTCCTCAAACATGCTAGACAAACACTCTACCACTGAGTCACAACTCCAGCACTTTAATAATATGAATTTTGCAAATTTATTTTTATTTTATGTGTGTATATATTAATCTTTTGCCTGCATGTATGTCTGTGCACCATGTATCTGCATTTCTTTCAGAGGCCAGAAGAGGGCATTTGATTTCCAGGAAATGGAGTTACAGATAGTTATTAGCTGCCATGTTGGTGCTAGGAATCAAACCCAGGTCCTCTGGATGAGTAGCTAATGCTCTTAACCACTGAGCTATCTCTCTAGCCCTCTTATAATATTTTTGAATATATGAAAAGATGAGTCAGCACTTCTTATCATTCTTACATATTCTTATCATTTATCCTTTGTTTAATATTGTCAATGTCTTTGTGATCTATTCATTTTTCCTAGAATTCATGGAAATAATTTAAGACCATGTAGAAGGGGTAGAAGCCAGGATCACTTTTTTTCTGGAAGAGTAAATTGTGTATCAACCAGGCTTAAGACAAAAGACTAAGAAAAATTCATTTTCAAGTGAACTCAGCCAGAGGAAAATGTGCTTTTCAACTCCCTAGTGAACTTCTTGTACATTTCAGTGCAATTTGTTTTCTGATACAAACTAAAGTCTCAATGCTTTCTTTTTTCTATGTGATTAGAGTCATTTTTATGATGTCAGTACTGTCTCAGAAAGAGCAACTACTTACATAGAACTTTAAACATTCTAGGAAAAGTACACAACATTAATAATACAACAAGTGATATATTTACAGTGGAAACAGGGAACCAAGGACTGTGTGTTTTCCTCATGATTTTTTAATAGCAGGTCAAGGGGCACACACTGTTACTGATGCCATTAGCAAGGTGCTGAGTTATTTGAGGGACATGAGGACAGTGCTAGGAATGATTTTACCATTTTTCTCTCAGAATTCTGCACTTTCAATAGTATGATTTCTTTCTTTCCTGATTTGAAGAGAACTTGATGTCCACAAGATATTTTAGATGATCTGATTGAAGGGTGAAATATATAACCTTGTACTTACATGGGCTACTTTCTAAAGTTGAAGGCTAGTCAATGAGTTCTGTATTGTGATTAAGTTAAGGGGTGTTGGCAGTCAGCACCCAGAAACCACAAGTTTTGAAACTATTATTCAGCCCACCAAGGATTGTTCAGCGTACAGTGAGGTCCATGATATTTTCATCTGGTCTGAATATGTACAGAGGTTTGTTCTTCAGTATCCCCGAAAGAATATATAAAGTAACTATTTGTATAGTTTTCCTTTCCTTTCTAGTATTATTTTGTTGCTTTATTTTTCTTTATTCCTTTATTTTTCTCTTTTCATCTTCTCTTCCCCTCCTTTCTTTTTTGACTTGAAATCATCTTTATAGGTGGATTGGGTACATTATGTATAAATATTACGTCCATTATATAAAGCACTTAAACCTCATTGGATTTTGGTGTCTATGGGTCATCTCAGAATTCATTCCCTTTAGATACTGAAGAATGTCTGTAATAAGGAAAAATTTGTTCAACTCAGTAAAAATCAAATCATTTTTAAAAAAGCAATAAGCATGCTATTTCTTCTGTGCTTTCAATAATTGGTGTTGGGTCTAACTTTGAAGTTTTAAAAGTTTGTATTCATTCCCACTGAGCAGAGCAGCACTCGCTGTTAGGCACCACATGCTCTGAAGAACAAAGCTCTGGCTTGTCTCTAATTGCTCTTGCTAGGCCAGCAGCCAGGCAAAGAACAGCTGCAATAAAATGCAGTAGGCAATTAAATGGCACTGTACACCTCTCTTTACAGTTGGAGTTAAAAGCATTTATATGGTTGTAAGCACTTGTTTTTCCTTCCCACTAAGTGAATTTTGCATGAACCTGAGTTTGATTATACATCAGTGTCTTATCACAACCTCATATTCATTACTCTTTCCCTTGCTTTCTTCTTCTTCTTCTTCTTCTTCTTCTTCTTCTTCTTCTTCTTCTT
>CAJQZJ010009351.1:6082453-6109626 GCA_907164525.1 Lophiomys imhausi | reverse complement strand
TTCTTCTTCTTCTTCTTCTTCTTCTTCTTCTTCTTCTTCTTCTTCTTCTTCTTCTTCTTCTTCTTCTTTTTTGTTAGTAACAAAATCCGTGTTTTCTTGAGGTACTCACAAGCCAGTTGCTACAAACCAGTTCTCCACTCTAGAAAGACTTTCTGCCTTAATTCTCATTCAGTTGCTACAAACTACCATCTATGGATGGGCATTTATGTTAAACTGTTGTTATCTCTTATAGTTGTAGAGACTGGAAAGTCAAGGGTAAAGGGAAGCCATCAGTGACTCTTTGGTCTCTGTTGGGGACTTCATATGGAGTTCTGGGGTGCTATTGTGTATCACATGGTGAGCAGATCACACACTCGTGCCAAATTGTCTTTTATAATGAACCCCATTTGAAAACAACCCATGAATATATCCATCCACATGTGGATGGATAACAGAATCCTGATGACTTAACCACTTCCCAAAGGTCTTTTTGTTGTGCACATGTGGTTTGAATGCATGTGTGTGTGTGTTCACATGTGTGTAGATAGATATAGGTGTGTGACACCAGGTATCCTCATCAATCATGTTATACCTTATATGTTGACACAGGGTTTTTCACATGAATCCATATCACAGATTCAGCTAGTCTAGCTAGCTATGTTACTCCAGGGATCCCCTGTATTTAACTTCTGAATGTTGGGATCATAGACAAGCTACCGCAATATATAATATGTGTACTCGGGTAGGACTCAAGTCAGGAAAGTTTCCACTCAATCATTCTTTTATCCAACAAGTATTTACTGGGAATATACCACTTGTTCTCTTGAGTAACCACATATTCTTACTGTCTTCTTTAATAGTTTATCATTTGTAACTCAGGATTCTCTCCAGAAACAGAACCAATAGAATATAGAATATATACAGGTGTGTGTGTGTGTGTGTGTCTCAGAGAGAAGGGGGCAGAGGTGCTTTAAAGGTTTGACTCATATACTCATAGGATATGACAAGTTCAAAATCTACAGCGCGGTTCTGTTCCCTAGAAACTACCCAGGACCTGCTGTCTGGACACAGAGTGTTTTCTTCTTCTTTCAGAACCCCACTGATTGTTCTGAAGGCCTTGAATTGATTGGGTGACATCTACTTACTTTATTTATTGCATTCTTTCTTCAAGTCAAGAGATGGTAGACTTTACCCTCCTTACAAATTACCTCCCTAATAATCCTAGATTACTGTTTGATTAAATATCTTGGTAGTATAACCTGTCCATGTTGACATCCAAGACTATTACAAAGTGCTTGATAAAGGGAAAAGAGTCTTAGATTTTGTACCCGGAAAACCTGGGCTCTAGTCTCAAACTGTTAAATGGTTCTCAAGACCATTTCTTAAACATTCAGAGCCCCATTTTACTCATCTGAAAACTCCTGGGGGAAGGGGCAATAGACAGGAAACTTCCAAGGCACTAATTTCCCCTTAGGTTCTATAGATCTGAGACTTTAAAAGGGAATTCACTATCCTGAATACTTTTCCTCCCATCTTAAAGAAGTGTGCCTCCTGTTGTAGACATGGTGCTAGGAAATCACAATGAATTGAACAAGTAAGTGTTCACTGGGAAGGACCAGTTGAAAATTGAGCTTATAGGATGGTTCCCAGCAGCAGCCGTCTTTAGGGGACTGATGAGGAAGGTGGAAGCTGAGGATGGTGCTGATGCATTGCTTTGAGGATCCACCAGTTACTTCTGATTCTGTTGCTGTTAACTCTACTCTCTGAGACTGAACCCAGAGCTGTAGCCCTGTGACCATGTGATTTCTCTAGTACTACTGAATCGTGTTAAGCTTAGCTTAGAGGTAAATCTGCATTAAAAACAACTTAGAGAATGTCAAGCCACAAAGTCATTTGCTGACTTGGTTCAAATGGTTGATTTCCTTTGAAATATGGGTTTCCCTTCCTTTGGCTGTCACCAAACTGGCTCTGAATCCATGTCTGGCCCCTGAGAGCAGAAGTTCTCTGAGATCTATGCGAGGGATCTAATCCAAGCCTTTGTGTTAAGAAACATTTTTCATGCTCTCTGGGCCTGTGTATTATCATCTTTGACTGAGTAACATTAAAGAGAGGAAGCTGGTGAATTTTTTCCGGATATGATGGGTTGTTGTAAGAAAAACCAAGTATCCATATGGTTACAGATGCACAGCTGTTGTGACAACTGGCAAAAGCTCACTTGTATTTTAGACACTCAAACTTAGATTAAGTATGATTTGTTATTTAATTATAAAAAAATTAAATCATACAACTTCTACTTGGTGGTAAAAAGCCCAGGGTTAGGGTGGGATTTATAGTAGCTTCTCACAGTGGCCCCAAAATGCAGCCACATCTAAGGCTCTTTCTGTTTTGTTATGGGTTCAACTGCTTTTAGAGGCTGGCATCCTTCAATGTGTGTGTGCATGGAGAGCCCAGCCTATGCATATGTGATGTGTGTGTTCATATATTTGTGTATGTACATGTTGATGTGTCTCTATGTGTATAAATTGGCATCTATTTCTACCTTTTTACCACTTTTATGATAAAGTCACACCCAGCTATTGATTAGATACTTTACAAGGTCAGCTTTATATTTCTGGGCTACTTGTGGTCTTAAAATTATAAAAATTTACCATTCACAATATTTTTGATATATAATAGTGTGTTCATATGGTTTTCTCTCATGTGAAATACATATATACATCGTATATATAAATGTATATGTGTGTGTGTGTGTGTGTGTGTGTGTGTAGGACACTGAAGTAGAAAGGGGACCGTGAGAAAGAAGAGATCTAAAGAGAGAGAAAGAGAGAGAGAGAGAGAGAAAAAGCAAGTGTAATGTATCATACATGTCCTGAAAACAGAAAGGGGAACTACTTGGCAGAAAGGGACCAGCAAGGGTGGCGATGCTGCTGAAGGGCATGGAGGAGGGCAAATAAGAGCAAAGCATAACATGCATGTATGAAACATCACAGTTAAACCCGTTTGATTGTATGCAGATAAAAAACTAACTTAATGCCAGAGTGTGACTGGGAAGATGGCTCAGAGGATGAAGTGCTTGTTGCAAAAGCATGAGGACCTGTGTTCAAATCCCCAGCACCCTCATAAGAGCTGGGAACTGCAGTGTGTGTCTGTAGCCGCAGCTCTGGGGGAAGGAGTTGCAGACGGTGAATTCCTGGGGCTTGATGGGCCACAATTCTAGCAAGTCGGCTCTATGCTCAGAGAGAGACCTTATCTGAGAAGGTAAGGCAGAGAGGAACTGAAGAAGACACCTAACAGCAACCCCTGGCCTCAATGCACATTCACGCATGTGAGAGCACACCCGTGTACACATATGTACACATACATTCACCACATACCTGTGTGCACACAAACATATATGCTAGATATTGACAAACATACTGGTCAGATCATACACAATAGCATAGATCACAGCACAAATTTACTTCTATTGGCATTGGCTGTTTTTATCTTATACCAAAACTCATCTTATTCACAGGCAGTAGTTACTAAAAATGGTATGTTTCTATTTGTTTGAAGTTTTGAGAAGTGTTAACACTTTAGTCTGCACCTGGTTTAGGTTATTTTGTTTTATATTATTTTATTTAGACAGGGTCTTGCTATATAGCCCATGCTGGCATAAAACTCACAATCCTCCTGCCTCAGCCTCCTAAATTATAGAATTACAGGGATGTACCACCATTCTGGGCTATGGTTTATACTATCTGGTGGCTCAGAGCACAATAGAAACTTTTTAGCATAAAGGGTACAAAGCTGGTTCCTTCCAGGGTCCCTTTCTTTCTCCTCCCAGCCAAGTGAATTTGAGGGCCACCTCTGAAAAGCTGAGAGAGGGGGTCAGCGGATGAGACGCTGAGCTAAGTAGATAATACAGGAAGGAGGTCATAATTCTTTGTCAATTTTTCCCCTCACATTACAATAAAAACAGGAAAGATGAATGTCCAGCTAGTCAGACCAGAGCAATGGTCAATTTATCTGCAAATGCACCATGCCTGTGTACTGGAATGGTGGGAAGCTGCAGGCTGAGTGGTACCAGGCTGAAATGGAAATTCCTCCCTCACCTAGCAAGTCTTACAGAAGGAAACTAGTTTCAAAAACATTGGGAACTCAGAGTGAGAGACTCTGTGACCAGCCTTCTATCGGATGACCTTCATTCTTTCTGCAAGCTCCATGTCCTTCCAGTCACTAGGGGAGCTCTCTAGCTCTGCTAATCACCTTGACTGTCTTGGGAATTAGATCTGGGGTTCAGGGCAGGCTTGGAATTTATTCTGGGTGATTTACAGTCTTCCCCTTAGAATGACTCATCTTTGTCCTCTTGTCCCTTCATCTCTAAGAGCCCCAAGTCAGGACATATGATACCCAGGACCGAGTCTGTAGGCAGCTGGCCATGTTCTACAGGACTGGGGATACCCTAGGATTTCTCATGCTTTCCCCAAAACTTCATATACAAAGCCACTTTCTTAAACCCTGCTGTCCGGAGCGCTGTCCAACGTTGGGCCTTCTTCATCAGTTGCAATACCCAGTCTCAAATGCTCAGTTCCCAAGGGCGTGGACAGGACCAACTATGATGCCAGAGTGTGTTCAGCCAACTCCTCACTGTAGGACTAGAGAGCCCTATGTGGGAGAAATTATACAAATATTGAATGGTTTCCTGAGAATGTCTCCTAGCTTTCAGAGCTAAAGGAATTCCTTTAGAAATTCAAATCTGAGGGTTTACTTTGGAGCTTCTTCTTGTTTTGGAAGGCTGGGGTCTGGATTCCAGCTCTCTCCAGGGACATGAATATGGAAGGGAGAGAGCAGATGTGCAAAGGCCCTTCTGTACAACTGGTCCTGGCATCCTCTTCCTCCCTCTTGTTACCTAGTGCATGCCAGCGGCCAGCAGCATATGGGACCAGGCCCTTTGCAGATATGCTGACATGGAGATAATGTTGGAGGCAAGACAACATGGAGGATCTGAAGAACTCCAGTAGGAATGACGAAGCTGAGTCTAAGCCTCCTTCCTGTGCTGTCCCTGATTGCACATCACACCCAGTGGGGTCTCTACTACACACTCAGGTACCCTTCCACCTGAAGGTCCTGCGTCTGTCTATCACATCCTCCAGAGAGCCATGCTTTTGATGTCTGTCCTGACATAGCGTTGCGTATGGTCCATCAGACCACAGTTCTGAGGAAGAAGGTGAAAATCTGGTGGCTTGCTTAAGGAACTTCTGGGACCCAAGTATTAGGATCATAATCTGGCAAGGGTAGGGATGTTGAGGGGGTACTGCCCTGAGGACTCCTGAAATGGGTTCTCTCCAGCAAAGTGTTGCAGAGATCCTGGTGGTCTGGGTCCTAAGCTAGATTCCAGATCCTGCAATTACACAGTCTCCCTGGTACGATATGAATGAGAGCGGCATACTGCTCTTTTTATATGATTGTATTTTGCATAGGCCTAGATGTTTGGTACATTTGCACTACTCTAAAATGGGTTTTAAGGGAATTCAATTTTCATGTCTTTCCATTCTGGTGAAGTTCTCAGTTTCCACAGATGTCCCAAGTCCTGAGAAGTGGCTTTATCTATAGTAGAGTCCTTGTCTGGAAAGGAAGTATTTGGAAGGCCTTCTTTTGTGAAAGAGAGCAGTTCCACTTTGACAAGAAAGGCCTTAAGGGATGCTATCAATAGCATTTCTTCTGGCTTTGCCACTATGTGGCTTTCCCCTACACTTTCTCTTTATTGGGACAGTTCACAGCTATATTTTGGAGTGGCTGCTCTGTGAGTAATGTCCCATGCCCTTGCTGTTTAAGGTGGTCAGGCATGATGAGTCTTGTCCATGATAATGAGATCCCCTCCCCAACATGTCTGCGGTGTCACAAAGGTGGCTTTTCAATCGTGTTCTATCTCAGAAAGAGTGAATGGGGCTGGGAGGTTAGCTCAGTCAGTAAAGTGCTTTCCTTGGAAACAGAGGGATCTGAGTTTGGTTCCTCAGACCCCACGTTAGAGAAATGGGTATGGTGGCATGTGCTTGTAATGCCGGCACTGGAAAGGCAGAAATAGGTGGATCCTGGAGCTTGCAGGGCAGCCAGCCTAGCCTACTTGGAGTATTCTAGTCCAGTGAGTGACCCATATCTCCTATCCTGCAAACATCTCTGGAGAGTATTACCATGGGTAGGAGGTGGACTGACGTTTACTATCCCTTAGTTTTCATAAAGCCATCTGTCACTCACATGACCAGGGAAACAACTACATTACAAAGTGTGTGACTTTATTAAATAGACAATGTCACCATCTAGCTTTCATCCACAGAGTAGAGCTGAACCCCTCAAGGATGAGGCACAGGGAGCTCAGATGCCAGGCAGCTTGAGGAGAGAATGGGGACAACAGAGAAATGCCAGAATATGGGGCTGTCAGAAGAGGTGCTGAGCAAAAGGTGCATTTGGTCACATGGGCAGGGAAAGACCTTCACATCAGCCACTGCCCCTCAGTGTCACTCAATTTCAGCGTCCTCTGATAGCTAGCTCCCAAGAGACTGGCACATAACAAGGCTTGGGCTTTTGTTTCTTCCTAGTGGCATTGTTCCCTGGCATATAAACTCAGCCATTTCACCTCAGGAATTCTTCCTTCCCAGAAGACTGACTGGACCCAAGCTTTCTCCATTTGTGTCATCTGATGCTAAAAAACTCAGAGTGTACCAGATAACACACAGGACTCGACTGTGACACACACTTGGGATCTTTTTCTTATTTTAAAAGAAAGTCACACTCAATCCCCAAGGCATAATCAGATCTATTCTTACATCCTGCTTTGAGAAAGTACAGGGGCAAAATCCAGGCCAGATGGCACTTGAGCAAGCAGGCCAGATGGTCCCACTTGGGACTATTCAGGTTTTGAGGGCCCTGGAAATTGACTTCGGTTGCTTTTTGCTACATCTTGG
Organism: Lophiomys imhausi; assembly: GCA_907164525.1. Classification (NCBI taxonomy): domain Eukaryota; kingdom Metazoa; phylum Chordata; class Mammalia; order Rodentia; family Muridae; genus Lophiomys; species Lophiomys imhausi. The sequence goes on along the minus strand of CAJQZJ010009351.1, from coordinate 6,102,703 downwards.
TTAAAAACTGTCCATTTGGAATTCTGAGTATCAGCCAGGTGTTGTAGTCACAAGAAACAGGGACAGAATCATCAGGAAGCTGGAGAATCACATTTTGGGCTGATATCTGGGGACATCACCTCAATCCATGCTGCAGAACCAACCTGGGAAGATAGCTGTATTGCCATGCAAGCACACACATTACAATCAAATCCTTGGACTGTACTGCCTGCTATACAAGAATCTCTGTTGTTGCTGGCATGGGAATACAACCTTGCTTAATGGGCAGAGCTCCCAATTCTATCTGCCTTAAACTGGTAGCTTCTTATTCAGTCTTGGGAATGGGCTAAGCATCTTACCTAGGAGGTCCAGTTAGAGACAATGGCATACAGGTGGGGAAGAACGGGATGTTGAGCTAGTTATTTCTTCAGCATCCTCGATCTGAGCGGGCTCTGTTGCCTCTTGAAACTCCAAACTCTGCCTCTAGAAATCCTCTGGACATAGGAGGAAGGTGCAGATAATAGGTGGTTCAAAGGAATGGCAGACATCTAGCATCCTCCAGTAGATCCACCCCCAGATATCCAGCATCCTCCAGTAGATCCATCCCCAGATATCCAGCATCCTCCAGTAGATCCACCCCAAGATATCCAGCATCCTCCAGTAGATCCATCCCCAGACATCCAGCATCCTCCGGTAGATCCATCCCCAGACATCCAACATCCTCCGGTAGATCCACCCCTGGTCTCCACATACTGATTTCAAACCTAAGGAGTTTCATTCATCCAGTGTATACTTGTTGAGCACTGGAGAGTCAGTTACTATTATTTATTTCTTCTGACAATGATCTCTTTCTTATGAATCCAATAAGTTGGGAAGTTGAACAAAATAGAATGGGATCATGAGTGTATGGCAGGACTATACCTCAAGGTATGCCATCAGAAGAGGTGACATTTAAATAGAATCTAGATGGATAAGTAGGAACTAATTCTCAGTGTATTGGAGGGATGGAGGTGTTAGAGGAAGAACTATGACTAAATATTGTAAAATGGGATCTGGTAGAGTTTGGATTGGAGGGGCAAGAAGAGACACATCACGAGAGCTTTTTTGTGTCTTACTGAGGAGTTTGTGTTTTATGTCTGAGATTATGGAAAAACCACTGGTAGAAATTTAAGGCAAGCCATTTTATAGATAATGGTTTGTCATGGGAAATAAGCTGCTTGGGACTGACCACACTACAGGTGAACCAATAAGCCAGTAGTTAATTGCAGAGAACTGGGGAAGAAAATTTTTAAAAAATGATATGATTTCATATGGTAACTAATTGTGGGATGGAAAAGAGGGAAAATCACAGATGACGACTAAGTCATTGCTTGGGCATCTCTGTGGACAGTGACATTGAATTTAGGACAGAGAAGATATATTTGGGTTTGAGATGGCTGGGAGGCACTGAACAGAGATAAATTACAGGCAGAAGGAGTTGTGGACCAAAACTTCAAGGGAGTAGACTAAGTTGGGGATGGACATTGTAGATGGTGTTGGCTAACCTTAAAAAATTACCTGAGCAGATTGGGAAAATTAGTAAAGCATACCTCTGGGTGTGTCCAGGTAGGCATTCCCAGAGACAATTGTCATGGGAACTGATAAGGAAAGACCCACTCTGAGAGTGGGCAGCGTTGTCCAATTGATTAAAGGCCTGAGTGGAACAGAAAAGGGAAGAAGGAAGCATTTTAAGAGACATTGACTCTCTCTGCTTCCTGGCTGCTGTGAGGCGAACAGCTGTAATCCACCAAGCCCTTCTGTCATTAAGGCTCTGCTTCACTGTAGGCATAGAAACAATGTGGCTAGTCAACCATGGACTTTAAGGTCTGAAACTATGAGCCAAAAAGGATCTTTCTTTTAAATACGTTCCTTTAAATCCATAGCCACAAAAAGTAGCTAACACAGAGGAGATTCACATCCAGTCACTGATAAAATCAGGCATGGGTAGTGTCATTATTATGACATGGAATGAGAATACAGAGGAGACAGAAGTAAGCGTGCTACGTGGTAATGAGTAATTTGTAATTACAGAGTAGAGGTGACATAAAAGGGAACTTGGAGAGCTCTAACTCAGAGGCAAGGAGGAAAACCAGGGAAAAAATTTGAAGGAGTGAGCATAAAGTCCAAGAAATATAAGCACTAAAAAGTATATCTGATGTTGGTAGAATGACATCCTTGGTGACCTTCAGGGAGTCGTTAAAGTGAGGAATGTCTGGGAGGCTTGTAGCAAACTGAGGAAAACATCACTAGACACTGGAAGGAAAGGAATACTTTCCTTTTTTCCAGGCAGTTTGATTACAAAGGACAAGAATGAGATATGGTTAGAGCTAAGGGAGAAATGGCTAAAATCTGGTCATTACTATCTTGCCAGCCTTAAAACAAATGATCTCTTTGAGAGTTTCATGCAATGTGTTTTGATCATATTCACCCCTCCCCCAACTCTTTCCATTTCTACTTGCTTTCCCTACCCTATCCAACTTTGTGTTCTTTTATATTAAATCCTCCAAGAGCAATTCCCATTGCCTGAGTATTCTTGGATGTGTAGCCTTCCATTGGAGAGTGGTTGACTACCAAGGGCTCTAGAAACCTTTTATTTACATGGCAGATGCCAGACTTTGAATACATAGAATTTAATATACTGCCTTCCTTACCCACCCCCAACCCCACTACCTTGGCCAATGAGGGAAAGAGAAACAATTCATCCAACATTTAGTGATATTTAATGAGCAGCTTCCATATTCTAGGTACTGTCTTGGGGTCTACCAGTAAGTGAACTAGAGAAAGATGGCTGTTCTCATGCAACCCAGATTCTCTGGGTAATCATAATAGCTAGACGGACAGAAAAGATAGATAATAAGTTTATAACATGCCCAGAAAAAATATATAGGACAAGATAAGAGAAATCCCTATTGCATGGGAAACACTTTTACACGATATGTGATTGTCATGTTAAATGGTGTGTGTATGTATGTCTGTGTGTGTGTGTGTGTGTCTGTGTATGTGTGAGGAGGCTCCACAGTAGCTCTCTAAATGTTGCCACCAACTTATTGAACCAAAGTCACTAATGAGAAAGAAAAGAGGACATGTTAGGTTGCCTAGAGAGAGTATTTAATGGCAAACAGGATGTCAGATCAGGCACAATGCCTGATGCTCATTCTTGGCTTCTGTTCACTGCCTGTGCATCACTAAACAAACAGTTACAATATGACTTCTGGTTGATTCTGTACCACTTAATTCCCAGGCAATATTTATTTAAATGTTTATTTAGAAAGTTGAGGATTTATGTGGGAAAGAAAAAATGATAATACTGTCTTTTCAAATGCAGCCCCCAAACTAAACAAAATGTTGGCTATGGTGGTACAGGCCAGTAATCCTAGCTACTAGGGGAGGTTGAGGCAAGAGGACTGCAAGTTCCAGACCTCCTGATGAAATCTTCAAAGACTACTTGGTGGGGTGTTAGCCTAACATGCAGGAAGCCCTAGGTGCAATTCTCAGTATCACAAATGGACAAAAAAAAAACAAACAAACAGTTCCGGAACCAGGGGTTGATAGGTTTGTAGGGATTGTATTTAAATTGGTTTTCCTGGTATCCTAGACCTAGGATCTGTATTTTTTGTGGAAAAGGGTGTCTTTAGTCCCGCCTGGACATTCTGAGACCTGCACCATCTCTCCTTGGAATTTCTTTCCCTTGGACTTCCTTGAGGGCTATTCCAATAGACACTGTCTAGCCTAAAACATGGGCTTCTGTCATTGCTAGTTCACATTACTAGGACATACCCTTTTTTTTTTTTTTTTTTGGTTTTTCGAGACAGGGTTTCTCTGTGTATCCTTGGCTGTCCTGGACTCACTTTGTAGACCAGGCTGGCCTTGAACTCACAAAGATTCGCCTGCCTCTGCCTCCCAAGTGCTGGGATTAGAGGCGTGTGCCACCACCGCCCGGCAGACATACCCATTTTTTATGTCTTGCTTTTTCCTTGCTCCCTGACCAGGCAGTTCTAGCAATGTGCTCAGTGCTCAGCTCCTGCCCAGGTCTTCTCTTCTCTTTCCTCAGCCCACTGTTATATACCTGAGCCCTCACTAAATACCTCATTTTAAAAAATGATTTATTTATTTTTATATTATGTACATTGGTGTTTTGACTCCATGTGTTTCATCATACATTGGTGTTTTGACTCCATGTGTTTAATCAGATTGTTTGGAACAGGAGTTACAGGTAGTTGTGAGCTGCCATGTGGGTGCTGGGATTTGAACCCCAGTCCTCTGGAAGAGCAGTCAGTGCTCTTAACCGCTGAGCCATCTCTCCAGCCCTAAATACCTTATTTTAACTACCCCTTTGCCTAGTGCATCTCTGACTGCCATGGAGATCCCCACGTTTGTCCTGTTTGCTTGTTGGAAAGCCCTAACATCCCTTGCTGATTATTCTTGCGATACAATTGATGCTCTTAAGAGTTTCATGTATCATTTCTTAGCCATGGTGGTTTACATAAAAATAGCCCCCTGTAGGCTCATGGGGAGGAGCAGTATTTGGAGGTGTGGCCTTATTGGAGGAGGTGTGGCCTTGTTGTGGAGGAAATATGTCACTGGGGTGGGCTTTGAGGTTTCAGATGCTCAAGCCAGGCCCAGTGTCACTCTCTCTTTCCGCTGCCTGCTGATGCAGATATAGAACTCTCAGTTCCTCCAGTCTTCCTGCATGCTACCATGCTTCCTGCCCTGATGATAATGGACTAAACCTCTGAAACTGTAAGCCAGCCCAGTGAAATGTTTTCCTTTATAAGGGTTGCTCTGGTCATGGTGTCTCTTCACAGCAATAGATATCCTAAGTAAGACAACCACCACACTGGATTTTTCCCTCAAGACCTTGTAAGGACCCCCACCCCCCCACCTCTCTCTTTTAAAATGAACTTAACCCTGCTTAAACTAAAAAGATAAACTTTGTCAAATTGTCCTTAGTTATAGTCTAATTGTCCTGGAGTCAGACTAAGTCTGGCATGTGAGAAATGGTGTCATCAGGATCCTGTCTAGTCGTTTTAAAATAGATTTTATAATTTACAGCAGCATCAAGTTTATAGAGAAGTTGACCGAGAACTATAGCAAGTTTCTGTCTTCCCATCTTATCAGCTCTCCCGCTCCTCCAGTTTCCCCTATTATTAGTGTTTTTCATTGGCACAGTATATTTGTTATAATTAAATTGATTATATTATTGTTGACTGACGTCTATAATTTAGATCAGGCAGGGTTAAGGCTCCATGTTTGTGACTCTACAGTTTTAGGCAAATATATAAATGCCATGATTCTATTAACAGTATTGCGCACAACACTTAAAATTCCCCAAAATCTGCCATGTTCCTCACACTCTTCCTTGGCCTCTGGAACCTCCACTGTTTTGTTTCTGTAGCTCGGTATTTTCCAGAATGTCATATAGAGGTAACTGTGTAGAACAATACTTTTCCTTACCTTGCTTCTTTTCTTTGCCTGTTTACCTTTCTTCTTCTCCCCTTTCTCTTTTTTCTCTCCCTTCCTTCTTCCTAGGGTCTTGCACTCTAGTATTGAGCTACATCCCAGCTCTTTTTTTTTTTAAATCATGATTGTATAACTAAGTGAGCCTTGAACTTACCATGTTGATACTTCTATTTCAGCCTCCTAAGTGCTGGGGTTGCAAGTATGCACCACCACACCCAGCAGTAACTTTTAAAAAATATTTTTAATATTTTAATTAATATACTATTTTAACATTATATTCTATAATAATATTGTTATTATTCTAGTAATGAAAATATTTTTATTTTAATTAATAGAATAATAGTCTATTGATCCACTCAGCTATTGGAGGATATCTTGATTACTTCCAAATCTTGCAAAATTCTGGATAAAGCTGCCATCAGGATCCAAATGCAGGATTTCATGTGGATCTAAGTTTCTGGTTAATTTGGGTAAATATCAAGGGACACTATTGCTGGGCTGGGTGGAAAGCCCATGTGGAGCTCTGTAAGAGACTACTGAGCTGTACTGAAAAAAATGGCTCCACCAGTCTCCACTCTGGAAAGTGATGAACAAGAATTTCACTCGCTCCATGTCCCCACCAGCATTTGGTGTCATTGCTGTTCTGGATCTCAGTCATTTGGCTGAGTGTTTCCTGGGCTAGACCAGCTTTTGGCACCTGAACATCCAGTGACGTCACCAGGCCTCTCTTACTCCTTTTATCTCTCAGTTGTGCTCTTCTTCCTGGGATAGCTGCAGCATTAATTTACAGATATTTACCTCCAGTGTGTTTCTAAGGCTCTAGGAGTATTTCCAAATCCCTGACCCATGAGATGAGACTGAGAATGAACTACTCGCCTTGAGCCACAGTTTGGGGTTGTTTGTTAGGATGCAACTAGTATAATAATACCACAGGTGGGAGCTTAGCAACACCCCTCAGTGGGCGTAATGCATCTGCTCACTTTTCCATGCAGATTCCCTGCACCTGCTCCTACATGTGGTCTTGCAGGTGCTGTTGACCCAATTTTGTATTTACTCATCTAATGTCTTTCTTCAGGAGATGTGCCACATGGTTCAGGCTACTCAGAAGTAGGCTACTGCTAAGCATCCTCAGGGAATCTTTTGGAACCAAAATGACCCTGAGAGACCATATCATTGTACAGTTAAGATTTAAAGAGACCTAAAGAGGTCAGGGGAATTGGCTATGCTCAGGAAGAAAAGCCCAGCTGTAACCCAAGATGGCTGTCACTTTCCAGCTAACAGTGACTTCTCAGTATAAATGGGGTCGGCTCACTGGTGGCGTGGATAATTTCATGTGTTTTATTTTCTGAACTATACTTCATCTGTCTCTTAGCTCTCATTTACAGCCAATTTATATTCCTATTTCTTTATCTTATCTAACTTAAATGTATCTGAAGGCAGCCTGGCTCTGGGATTCAATGTGTTTTCAGGTAAAAATTCAGGCACTTACTACTTCTGTGATTTTAGGGAAGTTGCTCAAATTTGCTGAGTTTATGTTTTCTTAGCTGTAGAAGTGAAGAACCTTCTCCCTGATTGCTGCACATCTGATGTATAAACACTGTTAAATTCAAGGTGTTCATGCATGTGAACTGTGCTCACAGAGCTAGCACATATGGGATGTTCCGTTCCATGGGGGTGTCATTTCTGTTGTCAGTCAGACATTGAAATGTGTAAGGACAGAGCTTTTGCCCACAAAGAATGTTTGTTTCAAGATGTTCAGCACATTTCATAGTATTGCCACCAGTCAGGGGGTAAATTTATACTTTTAAGCACAGGAAGAAAAAAAAAAAAGGAGTCACCAAACTGATACTTGATCTGAAATTAGCCTATAAATGTAGACTTTTATTCAGCTGGAAAGAAAATTGAAATCAGGAAATGTGAAGGAAAATGGTTGGATCTGTAAACTATGATATGAATACAACACACACACACACACACACACACACACACACACTGTATGTATAAGTGTGATTAAAGCCTGGAAAAGTAAGATGGAGACCAAGAGAGGGTAAGGTACCAATAGGTGATGAGAAAAGATGAAGGGTGCGACCAAAGGCTTATGGGACATGAAAAAGGGAAAGAGGCTTAGGGAAGGGAAATAGTCAGCCATGAGGGAGCTGGAGAAAGGAGAATCACAAAAACACTGTTTTAGAATGTCATAGATATCTGACATCTTCTAGGCTAATTAAAAAACTTAGGGGCTGGAGAGGTGGCCTAGAGGTTGAGGGTGCTTGCTGTTTTTAGAGGGAGCCAGAATTTGGTTCCCAGCACCCAGGTTCAGTTGCTTACAAATGCCTATAACCAGGGGATCTGATGTACTTGCCCTGTATGTGTGCATACACATACAGAGACATAGGGACAAATGAGTAAATAATGAAAATAAATGTTTTCAAATGTGTGTGTATGAGAGAGAGTGAGAGAGAGAGAGAGAGAGAGAGAGAGAGAATTTACCTGTAGAAAGAAAGCACGCTAATTGTTGGCAGGAAAGGACAACTGTGTCTTCCTCCCTTCCTCCCGCCCCACCTCTCTCTTTCTCCTTTCCCTTCTCAGCATGTCTCTATAATTCCATGGTATACAAACAACAGAAACCATATGAGTAAGACAAAAAGGTCCACTGTGAGGCAGGCATGAATGGAGGCTCTTTGGTTTTTCTTGCAGCCCTCACAGGGCCTCTGGTCCGTTCTGCTCCAGGAATTCCTCTTGGCTCACTTACCTTGATGCCTCCTCCATTTTGCCTCCTTCCCTCTGTGGTTTCACAAACTTTCCCCTTGTCAGGCAGTGAGGTCTGGCGTGTGACCGTGAAGATGCCACCCGGTCTTGGCTTCCAATTAGAGAGCCTTGAAGATTATCAAAGCTCTAGCTTATTCAATTACAACTCTTGGCCATAACCTTGTGTTCTACTGGCAAATTTAACATTGCACTATTAAAATTCTACTTTTAGGTGACCTTTTCGAAATTCTAACATTGACTATTCAGGAATAATATTGAAGGCTTGCAAGTAAAAATAAATCCTAGTAACATTTATCCCTGGCCAGAGTTAAGATAAATTTTTGGAAATGGCCAATTAATGATTCATGATGTTTGTACTTAGTGAAGGATTTTAGTGTATCTTGGACTTAGAAAATAGCATTGATTGACAGAGACAGCAGAGACAAATTGAGTTATAATATACATTTTTATGTTTTCTTAAAAGAGCAGATTTTCTATGCTTTCAAAAACTGTGATTCACTACAGCGTGGTAGTAAGCGAAGAGAATACAAGTGGCAAAGGTCTAGAGTGTTAGTCTCGCGTCTACAGGAAGGCTAGCCAAAGGGCTGGGCTTCTTCTTTAGCTTGGGGTGAGCTTTCCAAACAATCCAAACTACGCCTGTGTCTTTCTCCAGCTTGACCTCAAACTAAATCATTCTCTCTTTGTTTCTCTGTCTCTCCATATCTTTCCCTCTCTTTCTCTCTCCTTTTCCCCCTCCCTCTTCTTCTCCCCCTCCCTCTTTCCCTTCCCCCCTCCACCTCTCTCTGTCTCTGTCTCTCCCAGCCCAGGTTGCCTTCAAACTCTCTATTGCTAAGGATGACCTTGAGTTTCTGATCCTCCGGCCTCTGCCTCCTTGAGTGATGAGATTACAGGCACACACTACCTACCGCAAACCCTATTTTGCTTGAACTCAGGGCCTCATGTGTGCTAGGTAAGCAATCTGCTAACTGAACTGCATCTCTCAAACCCTCCAGCTCTCTCTTGGTATGTGAACTTGACCTCTTCTAACCAGTGGGCTTGTTTCTTCACTGGAGTGCTAGGGACTGAGCTTGGTTGATCTCTTCAGACCCCATTGATCATGTCCATTTTAACATCTCAGAGTGTTGTAGAAACATATACTATTCTAGAAGCTTTGCCATATGCAGAAACTTTCTTGGAGGACAACTGTCTGTGCTACCTGCTCCCTACTTGTGCCTCAGCTCTCCCTTCCCCAGGCACCTTACATCATGTCCTGCCTTCCTCATAGGTTTCTTGTAATGCTGAAATGGGATTTGTGATATCTAGAATACGTACAAATTAAATAATACATGAGGTGATGGGTGAGCATTCTAGGAAAATTTAGAGCAACCCTCAAATATTATGGTTTAACATGGCTACATTTCCTAGGGAGGGAGTCTAAATCCTCTTGGGGATATGTTCCCATCTTTGGAAGTGGATTAGGAAGGCCCTTAAACCCATGCCCACAACCCCTGTTTGAAATACAATCCAACTTTGCAATAGAAGCCTACCTCAAGACAGCAGGTGGGTGACATCCTGCTGGACACCAGCAGGTGTGGGAGCTGACAAGGGCTGGCTTGAGGTTCTGCTAACTTGGCAGATTAATCGGGAACAGATGGCTCCTGTGTGCTGGCGGAGGAGATTACATACATCAATTTGTTTTCTTTGGCAGATTTATAAAAATTGTACCCTCTTCATTTCACTGCCAAGGTCCCTGACAAAAGCACAGGGCTGTAAGGAGATGCCAGCAATGTTGAGTGTATACACCTGAATTGTCACCCACCTCGACCTATGGAGACATGTCCTAAGCTTTGGAGCACAGACCCTGGTAATTCTTAATAATCACACTTAGAAGCTTCCTGCAGATACTTTTAGGTCAGAATGGGTCAATATAGACAGTGGTGTTGGCATAGCTTGTATGGAAAGGTGTTGGTATTGGTGAGCATGCCCTTCATTCCCACAGAGACTCCAGCCTGCCCTTCGACTCGCCTGGCCCTTGACCTCTGATTCTTGTGTGGCAGGGTATTTATTCTCCTTACTAACACAACATTTTCATCTTACTTCAAATCATTAGTGCTGTTTCACCAAAGAATCCTCCACTGAAGGACTCCCAAATATTTGCACAATCTTATCCCACATTTACATGGTCCTGGCCAGCAGTTCATTTATTCATTTCGGGGGCTTGGCCAATGACAACACTGGTCTGGCACTAGCTGTTCTCACAGTGTCTCCTCTAAACACCAGGTACCAAGCACTCTCAGCAAGGATGTTCATTGAAATTATATCCAAAGGACCCATATCGTTAACATCGCCAAATTAGTATCTAATGAAGCATGGGCAAAGCCCCTGTGAACTCCCAGAGTTCACGAGGCAGCAAGTACAGGGCCTGCAAGTGTCCGTACCAAGACTTTGGCATCAACATTATGGCTTCCAGTTTAGTGTTTCTGTGGGATTCCTGATGTGCTAATGAGCACATCCTCCTTCTTGTACCTGTTCTTGGGTTCTTTTCCTTCTGTTGGTTTGTCCTGTCCAACTTTGATGTGACAGTTTTTGTTTTATCTTATTATATGTTAGTATTATCTCCTAGAAGCCTATTCTTTTCTAATGAGAGACAGAAAGGGGGTGGATCTGGATGGGAGGGGATGTGGGGAGGAACTGGGAGGAGTAGAAGAACGAGAAACTATATTTGGGGTATATTATGTGAGGAAAAAATCTATTTTCAATAAAAGGAAAAAGTAATAGTAAATTAATAATAATAAAAGAAGTCTGTGGAAAAAAATTTTGGCAAGTGAAATGACTGTCTGCAAAGAAGAGTAAGAATTCTGGAGTTAGGTAGACTTGACACTGAACCTGGGTCTCAGCTGCTAGCTTGCTGTTTATTCTTGGGTAAGTTGCATAGATTTTCTGAGCCTCTGATTTCTTGAGTGTATGTGTGTGTGAGTGCATGTGTGTATGTGTGTGCATGTATATGGAGGCCCAAGGCTGAGGCTGTGTATCTTCTTCAATGGCTCTCTACATAATGAGCCAAGGTCCCTTATTGAACCATGAGCTAGTGAACTAGCTGGTGTGGTGAGTCAGCTTGCACTGTGAATTCCTTTTTTCTGCCGTCAGAGCAGCAGGCCACAGGTAGGCCACCATACCCACCCGCCTTTTACATGGGTTCTGGAGACCCGAATTCTGGTCCTCATGCTTGAGTTTGAACTTTATCCTCTGTGCCATCTCCCCAGCTCCAGATTTCTCACTGCTAAGTAGAAATTATAAAACCTGACCCACTGGCTTGTGTTGTTAATAGGCTAGATGATAGAAGCCTATCATTATTATAGATAATTAATCTTATTACTATTCTGGATATTCTTCTAGTGGTATGTATACCTAGTTTAAGATTTCCAGAGCCTGATGGCAAGTATATTATGTTCCAGTGTAATTTCCTAGATATCAGACACACTACTCTGTACTTAGAGTCTAGTTTGTGGTTACAGGTAAAATAATACTATTTTTTCCTAAATATCATTTCTTCTTAAAGCAACTTTAACCAGGCTTACACGAAACACAAGGAGATTTTGTTACCAAAATATATGGTGTTCTTTTCATCCGATGCCAACAAACTTAGGTGGGAGGGGTTGGCTGATAGACCACAGCTTATGTTCTTCTCTATTCCAGCAATCAAGAGTGATGGCCAAGCCTAGTTCAAATGCTGTGGGTGATGTGAAAGACCTACTTATTTCTCAAAATTAATAATGTCACTACATGTAATGTTCTATTAGCTATTATTACACAAAAACATTTATAAAAATAGTCTCCAATGTCACATTTAATATCACTATCTAATGCTAATAAAACATTAGTAGGTATGAGTTCTATACTTTTGTGCTTTAAGGTTCATGTGTATACGTGTTCATGTGTGAAGATGTGTGTCTATATGTGTGGATATGCATATGGAGGCCAGAGACTGACGGTGAGTGTTGGCATCAATTGTCTGAGTAGCTAGACTGGCTGATCAGAAAGTCCCCAGGATCTTTCTGTCCCTGTCTCCCCAGCATTGGGACCACAGCTACATGCTGTTCCACTTGGCTTTTCATGGGTGTTGGGGAATCTAAACTCAGGTCCTCAGCTTGTATGGCAAACACTTCACTGACTAAACCATTTCCCTGGTCCCCAATCTTTGTACTTTATATGCAGATTATATGTTTCTGTCAGCAAGTGTTACATTTTGAACTTACAATGTCAATTATAAACAGATTCTCAGGTGCATTCCATTCTATATAAATATTTTATTTATTATTATTGGTTCATGTGTGTGGTACACACAGGACACAGCATGCATGTACATCTTAGGGTTGGTTCTCTTATTCTACTGGGGATCAAACTTAGGTTGTCAGGTTTACATAGCAAGCACTTTTACCTGCTCATCCATCTCATGAGCCTGCAAATACGTTTTTATTTTTATAAGTAGAATTCATCTTCAAAACCCAGTACTGAAAGAAAAAGAATTCAGCACTTTACAGTTTGGAAATATTTTTATAAATTAGCTTTTAAAAGTACACTAAAGTAGTCCAGGTAGATATTATTATTCCCACTCAAAAAATAAGGCCATTTATTGGGCCTCCAAGAAATGAAATGATGTCTACTCATCGGCAAAACCATATTGGCATAGCTTTGCATCCTGCCAATCAGTATCTTCCCACAGCACAGTACCAGCCTCTGACAGGTTGATTAATAATCAGTCTCTGAGTGAGAATGGTTTGTAGAGTGGAGAGAGAGAGACAGAGAGACAGAGACAGAGAGACAGAGACAGAGAGACAGAGAGAGAGAGAGAGAGAGAGAGAGAGAGAGAGAGAGAGAGAGAGAATTGCTTCATTTCCTCAGTCCTGCTCATGGGATATTCAGAGCATAGTCAATACATGCTGAGCAATGGTATCTGTGGGGAGAGAGAGCTATTGTAAGAAAATGAACACAGAAAATCAATAGTGTGCTTAATTGATACAGAGAGGCTGGTGATAGTTAGCTTAGTACCCACTTTACTAGAATCTGGGGAGCTCCCCAGAGGGAAAAGGGCTGTTACTTAAAGTTACATCTAGACAGCAAGTGTGAACCAGCACCGTCCCAGGGAAAGCAAGTGCTTGGTCATCCTATATGCAGTGATCTTAGGACAGTTAAAAAAAAAAAAAAAAGGCAATAACAAAGATGACTCTCTGCCTTAGGAAGTTAAAACAAAAACAAAAAACATGATAGAATCGTGGACTCCCTCCCTCTCTGCTGGACCTAGTGGTCACTGGGCAGGCACCTTTTGCTACTTAGTTTTCACTTTCTGGAGCCTGTTAGGTCCTCAGTAAGTGAATCAATGTATTTATTGCTATCTAGGTGCTATGAGTCTGTTCTATCATTGTTAGATGCTACAAAATGAACAGGCTTAAGATAAAGCCTGAAGTACCACCTCGACTTAGTACACCTCCCTCACCACTGTTCCCACCACGGTGAGAAGCCATTCATCAGCTGCCATGCTGAGAACTGAGGACTCAGCATTGCTGCTGCTGCTGCTGCTGTTCCACACCCTCCTCTTCCTCCTTTTCCTCTTTCCCCTCTTTTCTCTTTATTCTCTTCAAGCCAATTCAACTCTCTGCATCTCTAAACTCTATCCATGAAACTTTGACTCATTTCTGCTGCTATTGTTATGGCCTTCGTGGGACCATGAACTGTCCCGGCTTACCTGAGACTGAAGAGTTAACCAGAACTCTAAATTCAAAAGTCAGAACATTTCCAGGTAAACTGCAGAAGTTTGTTACCTTAGGTCAAGGCCATTTAGTTGGTCTATGGTCTATGGTAAGAGTGTCTTCATCTCTCATTTTGTCTACAGTCTTTTCCAGCACTGCTGGCAGAATGCTCTTTGTGAGCAAGAACCAGATCCTATTTCTGATGAAAATCCTTCAACAAACCACCACATTGATCTGACTCTCACTGCCAGCCTTATCCTTGCCTGCTCCCCATTTCTTCATGTCCCCAAACACAGAGTATACTCTACTCTCCAGGCTGCTGTATATATCATATTACTGCTTGTGAACTGTGTTGAGTTTTTCTATGGCCATTATGGTATTAGGGATCAAACTTGGGGCCTCATGTATGCTATGCAAACATTGTACCATTTAGTTATATCTTCACCCTATAACTTTACTCTTCAAATCTCTTATGTGCCATATGAGTCACTGTGTCCAGGTGGTTTTATTATATATAGATCAGTGGCTCTCAGCATTTTATTTTGTGGTAGAATCACCTGGGAAAACTTTAAAAGATCCTTATGTCCATGCCATGTCAACTCATTTCCTGCCTGCCTGTGTCACTAAGCACTATAGATTTTGTGAGCATGTGATTATATATATACATATGTATGTGTGTGTATATGTGGTATGTTCATATGTGTGTAGATATATATGTATGTAATCCAGAGGAGGATGTCAGGTGTCCTGCTGTAGCACTCAGGCAGGGACTCTCTCTGAGTCTAGAACAGTCACTAACCCCCACAATCCTTCTGTCTCAACCCCTAACAGTGCTGGGGTTACAGATCCTCGAATTGCCATGGCCAGCCTTTTATATGTGGGTGCTGGAATTTGAACTCAGGTCCTCATAGTTATACAGTAAGCACTCTTTTCTATTTCTAAAGCCCCAAGGCATTGTAGTTATTAAAGCTCTTCAGACAATTACTGTGCAGCCCCACCATCACCAGTGAGTCTAGGGCGAAACTCCTGATCCTATGACTCTCCATATTCCCTGTGCTCTGTTTTTAATCCCTCCCACAAGAGGCTTCATCTATCTGTATCTCAGACAGTTAAACATTAGTAGATAGTGTCCCTAGCTTGCACTTGTTCTGTTAATTTGGTGATAGATGAACAAGAGAGGACATTCCTGACATTTCTCCATTGTATTAGCTATCTCTTCACTGCTATAATAAAATGCCTGAAGCAGTTTCCTTTATAAAGACAAGAAGTTTGCTTTGGGTCATAGTTCTAGAGGCACAAAGTCCAAACAATATTATGAAGGCTCTTGAAAGCATCTTTGAGCCATATCCTGGTGGGGGGCATGGTGCATTGCTGTGTCATATGGTTTCTTTCTTGTCATAGAGCTACCAGGACGCATGGGGCTCCTGCCTAATAACTTTAATCACTTCTCAAAGCGCTCCTCCCACAATAAACTGAGCTCCAATCTTAATAGTATTAAATTTAATTTTTACATTTATTTATTGTGCGTGGGTGAGGGAACATTCATGTCACCATGTGTGGAGGTCAGAGGAAAGCAAATTCAGGTTGTGAAGTGTGGTGGAAGAGCCTTAACTCCTTGAGCCATTTTGCTCCACCGTGATTTAACACTATTGATATAAAATTTGGGATTTAAATTCCTGCATACATCTGGGGAATCAAGCCATATCCAAATATTCACCATGCCTGAACATTTCCTCTCATCACAAAATAAGAGGGAAGTTTTTTTTCTCACCCTTCCTTCTCCTCCAGCTCCTCCATGTCTCCCAACTTCCCCTTTCAAGAATTTATGACCTCTTCTATATTTCTCTCTCTCTCTCTCTCTCTGTCTATATATATATATGTATGTATGTATGTAATATATATATATATGTGTGTGTGTTGCCCTTATTTAAATGTGTTTAGTACTGACACCTCAGGATTGGCATCTCATTCTTGAAATAAAATGAAAATAAACTGATTCTCTAGAGGGGAAATTTACTTAGAATGATTATTCACTTGCTTTTCTGACATGTGGAGAGACTAATGAAATGTGGAGGGACTCATGAAAGTGCACACTTAGCAGTGTTCAGAGATAGGCTGAAGATGAGTTTCAATAGTGTTTAATGGTGGCCAAACTAGGAGCACCTGTCTCATCTCAGATGGCTGATGGGGTGATGTTAAGCATTCTAAATATTAGTTGGTCCTGTTTGCTGTCTGTTACTTAATTGACTCTGATTGGTTAAATAAATGCTGAGGCCTGGAGATTGGGCAAAGACAGGTAGGCAGGACTAAGGTTCACGGGCCTTTTAGAGAGATAGAGCACCTTGCAAAGAGGAAGGCGGAGAAGAAGCCAGGAGCAAACAAGAAAGACACGCCCTGGGATAGATTAAAGAAGATCCTTCCACGTGGCCTGAAACATCAACTTAGCCTGGAGAATAATAATAGCCCAAAGGGACATATGTATATATGGAGTTATATTTGGGTAACAGAATTATGAGCTATCTTAGATGGGCTAGGATTACACAACCCAGGCCTAGGCTTGTTAAGATCCACCTGGTATCTTTGTGTATTCATTTATAATGGCGGGTTAAGGATTAACACCGCCGAACCAATTAAAGATGATATATATACTGGGTAAATAATTTAATTAGCTATATTTTTTCTACACATGGCACCCAGCATATGGCATTAGAATCCATGCTTACAGCCTGAGAAGGCCCAGGTGAAAAATAATTTCCTAGCTAAAGAGCGGGGAAGGAGGGCTGGAGAGGTGGCTCAGAGGTTAAGAGCACTGGCTGTTCTTCCAGAGGTCCTGAGTTCAATTCCCAGCAACCACATGGTGGCTCACAGCCATCTACATTGAGATCTGCTGCCCCAGCATATATGTAGGGCAAATACTGTATACATAATAAATAAATAAATGTAAAAAAAAATTAAAAAAAAAAAGAGCGGGGAAGGAGGCTCCTTTAACAAAAGCTACTGCCTTACAGCCAAGGTGGAAGCTTCGCTTCTCTTCACATGCTAAATAACCGGCAGCCTTCTAAACAGAGTTTGAGAAGGAAATTAACTGCCTAAATTAAAAATGGAGAAATATATAATGTCTCAATATGTTTGGATTCCAACTGAGTTTGTTTCTCTTTACATACAGATCATTCTTACACTGACAATTGTGGTTCTATGTATACTTTTTGAGAAAGATTTGACTAGGATAGGCTTAAGGATATCTCTAAGGGAGAGAGTTTACAGATGTAATGCTAAGCCACTCAGGATAACAATGGGGGAAGGAAAGAGGCTCAACCTGATGCAAAAGATGTCAGCAGGAGTTTACAGGTGCCTGAGAAGTAGGTGCTTATCAAGAGTATCTGGGAAAGGCCCACCAAGGATATAGTCAAAGCTATAGTTCAGGAATTATAAACAGAACTTTAATTACAACACGGGATGGCAAAATTAGACCCAGGCTTTTGGAATGTTGTTGTTTCTTTGCTTAAATTTTGTTTGAATGTCTTTGATTTTCCTATATCGGGAGGTAAAAAGGATGTTTTTGTCATTTGACAGTGCTGAGATATAAGAGATTTTTAAGATATAAAGAAAAAGGGGTCACAAGCCAGTCTCCTTAGATGTGGGACACCCACTGAAAAACTGGTTTCAAGAGAGATATTAGACTCTAGGGGAAATATGTTAATCGTTGGGTGTGATGGTACATGCCTTTAATCCCAACATTTGAAAGACAAAGACAGATGGATCTTTGACCTTTGCCAAGATCAGCCTGGTCTACAAAATAAATCCAAGACAAGGATATAAAAAAAAAAAATCCTATCTCAAAAGAAAAAATAGAGATATGTTAATTTTGAGAAATTATATATTTTCAGAGCAAAGGGACTAAACACCAAAGAAGACAAGACAAGCCCAGATGGTCCAGCTCACAGACTATTCCAGCCAGGACTTCAATGAAGCCCTGAACTTTCCCATCCAAAGTTCAACAGACTACAAACTGCTCAGGACATTCAAATTGCTGAGCACATAAAGACTGGACTATTAAATTGCTTAACCAATTTTTTGTATTTTATTTGGGCCCCCAAACAGGTTTTCTACATCCCAATTCAGCAGGAAGCAATTTTAAGAGAACGACGCCCCATTCCTGCAAGGTGGGGGGATAATATTTTGGTCATTTGATATGTTATAGACGTTGTTTAGGGGGATTAGTTACAAATTCTTAAGTGGTCATATTAAACAAGGTGTAGGAGGTTAGACTCAAGGACTTTCCTATTTCTTTTTCTTTATCCTTTCTCTCTTATATAGGGAAAAAGACTTAAAAAGAAAAGAAGGGGAATATATGTATATAGTATAGAAATGATAAGATGCAGAGATAGATTATTGAATCTGCTCTGAAACTTAAAACTTGTTATTCTTAAAATAAGGTTATCTTTTGATACATTGGTATAGAATTTTGTATATTGATAAAAAATAAGATTAATTTTGATAAAATTTTATATTTTGCTTGTTCAATGATAGATTTATAAATCAATAGATGTCTTCAAAACCCTCAGAGATATACAGAAAATGGCATTTAAAGATTTTTTTTTTTTATTATTTTAAGAACTGTTTGACTTTAAGACAGTCAGTTCCTGACAGCTCCCATTTCACTCGGAAGAAAACAATGAGCATCAAAAAGAAATCTCCCGTCAGGAGATATTTCCTATTTGGCAAAGATGCCCCTGCTCTCTCAACAGACTATATACAGTCCAAAGATGGACCAGAGCTTAAATGCAGGTAAGTTGGTGTCCTGATTCTACAGAGACAGAATGGGGAAATCCTTATTTCCTGCTGCACAATTATGTCTGTGAGATATGCTTGGCCAGAGGCTGAAGATGATGCTCCAACGATATGGAGAGATATTTGGGACTGTCTAGGCAGCAAACTGTCATTTTTTTTCTTTTTGGAAGCTGCTCTTCTGTGCTTCCTATTCATTCAAATAATAACCTTATCCCTTCTTAAGTCTTTGATGGGGTTGAAGACATAATAGCTATAAAATTTCAATTAATCCTGAGTTATTTAGGATTTAAAAGAAAATATAGGGTATGATAAAAATTATTTAGGTTCAGAACTTTAGACACACCAAGATAGATGATTTTTTTTCTTCTTCAAGATTGCCTGATAGAAATAGGCTAAACATTATATATGTACCTTTTATCCTTTTTATTAGAGAAAAGGAGGGAAATGATGGTGTGGTGTTAAGCATTCTAAATGTTAATTGGTCCTGTTTGCTGTCTGTTACTTAATTGACTGATTGGTTAAATAAAATGCCGAGGTCTGGATATTGGGCAAAGACAGAGGTAGGCAGGACTAAGGTTCACGGGCTTTTTAGAGAGATACAGAGCATCTTGGGAAGAGGAAGGCGGAGAAGAAGCCAGGAGCAAACAAGAAAGACACGCCACGGGGTAGATTAAAAAAGATCCTTCCACGTTGAAACATCAACTTAGCCTGGAGAATAATAATAGTCCAAAGGGATGTATATATATATGGAGCTATATTTGGGTAACAAAATTATGAGCTAGCTTAGATGGGCTAGGATTACACAACCCAGGCCTAGGCTTGTTAAGATCCACCTGGTAGCCGGGCGGTGGTGGTGCACACCTTTAATCCCAGCACTTGGGAGGCAGAGGCAGGCGGATCTTTGTGAGTTCGAGGCCAGCCTGGTCTACAAAGCGAGTCCAGGACAGCCAGAGATATTCAGAGAAACCTTGTCTCGAAAAACCAAAAAAAAAAAAAAGAGTTTAAAAAAAAAAAAAAGATCCACCTGGTGTCTGTGTGTATTCATTTATAATGGCGGGTTAAGGATTAACACCGCCGAACCAATTAAAGATAATATAAATACTGGTTAAACAATTTAATTAGCCTTATTTTTTTCTACAGATGGCTTTGCAAGCCTCACATTGACTAACTTTTTGCAAATAAATCATCAGGCCGTAAACACAACCTCCTATACGCCCACTCTGCTCTTAAGGAAATATGGGGCAGGGAAGCAATTGACAAAGAGTGGAAGGAATGTGGCCCTCACTGATGCAAGTTCACATAAACTACTTTATTATTTAGGAAACCATACTCTTGGGGCAGTTCTTGTTAGCTTTCCCTTCAGTTTGGTGTGCTCTGTCTTTTTTTTTTTCTTCTTTTCCATTGACTTGATTACTAAAAATTATGACTTTTATCACAGAACACACACACACACACACACACACACACACACACACACACACACACA